>CM032233.1:42490000-42665000 GCA_019009955.1 Riptortus pedestris | reverse complement strand
CGCTATATCGCACTAAATATTTCAAATATCTTTCCATTCCAGTTGACGTTTTAATATTTATGAAGGAAGTAGTAAGAAAATAAAGAATTTTCAAGGGCATCAACATTCTGGGAATCATCAATTTGTAATTAAACAATAACCAATTCCAAAGAAAATATAATTGTCATAATTGCATATTAATAACATTTCTCCAAAATATTTCATTGTGTATGCAGCTTTATTAATTTCATAGACTGCTCATATTAGCAATGATGAATATTAAACCTCTCGTGGCAAAAACGTGACCATAACCACAAAATTTTCATATAAAAGCGCCATCCCGTACTAAAACATGAAATGATAACAGGTTTTGGTAAACGGGTGAAAAAAAAACGAAAACTAATTAGGAAACAAATTCAGGAACTTCATATCCGATTTATACAACCGAATAAATTTAATATGAAATATCAAATAATATTCCAAGAACGGCTAACAGGAAAATAATAATGAGAGAGGAGGTCAATTATTAAAAAAACAAACTAACTGTTCAAAGGTTCAGATGTCCAAACTCCATCGTCAGTTTATGACGAAAAAGTTAATATTGAAAAAGAAAAAGGTTGTATATAATGATTAGTTTTTTAAAGAAGTCACTTTAGACATAGAAAAACATATTGAAAAAGGAACTATTTTATATATATATATATATATGTGTGTGTGTGCGTGTGTGTGTGTGTGTGTGTGTGTGTGTGTGTGTGTGTGTGTGTGTGTGTGTATTCAATTATTAAAGAACGTGAAATTAAGGCTCTGTCGTATATTATGTTATATTATTTAACTTTGCTGAATGAGGAAAATTGCGGAAGGTCAAAAGTCAGAGCATCAGACACATATAGAGATTCAATTTTACCACCCAGAGGTCACGTCAAAACTCGGAGCAGTCTTGACGTGACTATTTCGGTTGGTATGGTCGTTTTTATATATATATAATTGTGTAGTTCCTTAAGAGGCTTCATGCGGTACGTGAGGCATTTAGATTGAAGGAAAATAAATAAGTTGAAATAATATTTTGAGGAAAGATTTTTTTTACAATACTATGCTGCAATATTTAATTACTATGGAGTTTAGTTATTTTCATATTAAATTACGATTATATGTTTTAGCAGCTTTTCCTTAAGAGAAATCAGTTATTGAGGTCGTACTCATGACGGTATTTTCGAAAAATTTCTTCAAATGTCCATCGATCCTACCCAGGAGATGGCGAAAATGAGGAGCATTCAAAATTATATATTTGGCTGTTGCCGCTCTAGCGGTCGTAATTTTTGTTTGATCGTTACCAAACTCGATATTTTAACGTTTTACGTAAAAATACCGATCAAGTTCGTTAATGGCTGAAATCGGACCAGTGGGAGGGGTGGGGGTAATTTCGTAATATATCCGTTACGTCGGATCGAAAAATTGTATAGAACCAATCTTAATGCAAATTAAATTTACTACAAATATTGTTATATTCATGTATTCTCTGTCTTGAATATTAACCGAGGTATTTGCATTTTCGTTAAGTGTAACGGACGAGCTATGGTCGCTTCTATTCGTTCCCGCGAAAAGCTAGTTCGGCCGTTTCCGTAACTGTTCGACACTCTTATGGAGATTTCTCTATTGTATAACTTTACTTGGGAAATATGCTTAGTTTACGCAGCCCCTGCGTGACTTTTTATATAATACCTTCAATAACGATGTTTTTATTGTTACTTCGTACTAAATAGAAAGGTGAATTTTAATTCTATTAATATGAAATCCTCCATCCTCTTCCTTACCTTCATGTCCTTGTCCAGGAGTATATAAAGGACCTCCTACCCCTTCCCATGTCAGTCTTGAGCCTCCTTCGTCCGTTACCGGTCACCACCCTGACCTTTCCGCTTCATTGTTTTACATGGTTGAGTACCTGTTTATTTATACAAATTTGTGTAATATTGCTAATAAACCTTTTTAAGAACTTAAATCGGTTATTTCGTAATATAACTGGCGCCCGAACAGGCGACTTGCTCTCGGAATTTGTTGCACCTTCCAAGCTCGTACCGATATTTGATTTTGCACTTCGGACTTCACGAAGTTCGTGCAATACTTGCAATTCTGCACATCGACTTAAAGTAAGAAGACACCACATTGGGAGCTGGGACTACCAAGCGTGGAGTATCATCTCTGGCTTGAGGACTCTCAGAGAAAGAATCTCAACATTTAAAACTCATCTTAAAGCCATGCAAACAGGCCATCAGACAGGACCCCCTGAAGATCTCCGTCCTCAGGTATAAGATTTAGTTTTCTACTCTTCATTCATCTCTTCTCATCTTTAATTTTCTTCAATGGCCCAACAACAAATTATTTGACCCTTAAGAAAAGAGGACTAAGATCACATCCCTGTATATGATGGGAACCCTAAGAATTTATTGCACGCGATGAACGAGCCTCAGAACACGAATAAGTTAACAGGACCTCCTTTGGAATTAGATTCTAGCTCGTTCCAATATAAATACCATACAAGGTATATTGCGATCCCTTAATGAACAATTTGCAGAAAACAGAACGAAAGAGAGCCACAAATCAGAACTTTATGATCTAATATTAAATCCAAAAGAACATCTCTTTGACCTACAAACAAGAGCGGAAAAAAAAAATAAATAAATAATGGCATAGTTCAACAACATATGTCCCAAGTGGATATAGACATAACATACCATTTATATAATTGTCTACAGTGGCAATTAACGAACCACATTATGAATTCTGCCCTTCAAGATTTAACTAATTTCCGTAAAATCTTAAATACTCGTTGCCTATTCGTGCTTGAGCTACTATATAATAATAAAAAGAAAAATACTTTTGATAACGTTCCCCCAAAACCCCCTAAACCATTTAACCATCGACCTCAATACTATTATGAACGTCCACATGACGAAATCCCTAATAACAATTATTTCCCCCGACCTCAAGGTCAATCATCCCCCCAAATACGCAGATTGAACGAAGTTCGTCAACGGAACGCGCAAATCTTTAATTGGCGACCACCACCTCCACCGAGAGTTTCACAAAATACTGTATCCATGACAACCTGGGATTAGCTCAGACCTTCGCGATTCCCCCTCGATCCACATGAGTTGAATAACGGGTACCACCACGTAAGTGACCCCGACTGTTATAAACAACAACTTGTTAAAGACGACCTTAACCCATATTATAATCAGCAGTTAGAAAAAATGGACGAATTATTAGGAAAAAAACCGATACTATGTTAGAAAGAAAATAGAAAATTGAGGGAAGGACTCGGTCATTTTAAGAAAAGTGTCCCTGGAATGGCCATCCGCCCGGCACTCAAAACTAAATAATACAAGGGTAACATTACCCTATTATTTTTGCCATTATTAATACCGTTGGCTCATAGACACAGGTATATAAATATTAGCTTCCTTTTCTTGTGGAATAAAAATGAAAACTTGACTTTGACATAAACCTCTGGAAATAATGTGCTTTCATTTGAGGAAAAAAACAATTATCACCTGTGTTTACGGACTAAGAGAAGTTAGGAGAAATATTGGAGATATTTTGACATCGCTCTCCGTTGCCTGTACAAACCATCTTGTGGAAGGTTCATTCCATAATTAGGTACCTATTCCAGGAAATTGTTTTCAACTTCATCAATCATTAGTTGTTCAATTTGGTTGACATATTGCTCAGGTATCAAAAGCTTCCTAACTAATATCGTTGACCAATTAATACTGAAAAGCAATACCGGTCACCTTTAGACGTCTATATGACTTTGTATTTCCTTTAATAACCATTAAGAATATTGAATATTCCAAATGGGACTTAATTTAAGTCCTCTTAATTTCATTAGTATTATTATCAACATAATTATAAGTATATTTTTAAATTTTCATTTAATAGTCTAATAAATATGTAAGTTTCAGAATTATTTATATTGACCGAATAGCACATATCGTACGGATATCTGTCCTTCCACCTAATGTATCAAAGAGGATGTCTGCTTCTGACTAACTCTATTCCAAAAACATTAGTGAAAACAGATTTGGACACGTGATCCAAAAAAAACGAATCAAATAAACAGCATTTCAACAGTTACACTATGCGATAACTGATTATTTAACCCAAACCATTCTTTTTTGCAAAACAAGTGTCCCCACTAACAGGGCATCGCTCTTCAGTGTTTATAGGATTGATGCACGTTTATTGAAATTTTCTGGCCTCAAGACGACCGGTGGCATTAACTACATAGTATAATGTTGCTGTTACTGTTATTCATATTATTGTAAGGAACAGTGAATTTGAGCTTTTTTATTTAAAATGTGCAAAAAATTGTGTGATAAAGATCTCATGAAGAAGTTCCCTCGTTTCAATAATCCATAATGGAAGTGTTCCACCAAACTGCAGGACTAAACATAAAACATTCGTCACGAAATAATGTGTAAGTTAATTAAGTATCGGAGATATTGTCTGATATAAAATCATGAACTAGACTCAAAAAAATCACAATAGATGAAGAACCCCCTCTGTATGCTGAAGACTGAAAGCGCAAAAGATACATCTAAATTATTTAATATTCGACCTAATGAAACATGTGTAGAAAAATGCAGGAAGAAAATACTTAATGAATAAGTTTAGTTTGAAAACATGTTTGAATTGGACAAGTGATTTCTTAGATTCTGCATTTTGACGACTCCCTTAATCCCATCTCAAAAAGGGTTGGAACCAGGCACTGTCGATCTTACCTCGGATTTTCATGATATGAGTAAATATTGTGTTCTGCTACGATCAAATAAAAATTGCTATCGCTAAAGACTTACGGGGCTGAGAAACATGTTTGGAGACACTAATGACGCCAAGAGAAACACTATTTTCCCGCTTTTCATCAGCAAGCTGAGCGCCAGGCTATACGGAGGCATCCCAGGGGCATCAACAGAACAAGCCATAAGGCGCCTGAAAGAAGACTGGGACGAAGGAAACCCTAAATACGCCATTCTTCCTAGACATAGCAGGAGCCTATGATAATGCGTGTTGGCCGCGGATTTTACCGTCCCTTCAAGAGATGGAGTTGCCGAACAACATAAATGCCCTAATGAGATGCTTCCTCGAATACAGGAAGGCCTACATCCGCGACGGGAATGGGCTAGGGGCCACAGTAAATGTTACGAAGGGCAGTCCACAGGGAGTAGTTCTAGGACCTCTATGGTGGCTGTCCCTGATAGATAGCTGCATCGGGTACAGTGCTACGGTTTACGACGATGATGTGGCTTACGTGGTTCGAGGTAGCTCAAGAGACGGGGTAGTTAGGAAAGTGACGGAGGCGATCAACATCTTGTGATCCGACTGGCTGAAGGCGTGCTTTAGTGATGAGGGGACACTTTGATGAAAGACACCCTCCCAGGATTCGAATAGGACAGACCACCGTGAAAGTCCCCGAGATGGTAACTTATCTCGAAGTCAGCATGGGACAGCATTTCAATCCTAAGTGACGCGTTGATGCGTTGCAGGGTAAAGTGAACAGTATCATCAACACATACAGAGCATGTCGAAGGCAACATGGGGACTGCACTATAAACCAACTGCTACGATAAATAGCGTATGCTATCTAAGCACAGTACTATATGCCGTCGCAGCCTGCGGTCCAATGCTTAAAAGGAACCACTACGCATCACTCCTTAAGGCACTATGACAGGTCCTCCGAAAAATTTGCAGGGCATATCGAACTATCTCTTACGAACCAGTCCAAATTATCGCGGGCACCGCTCCGACTGACCTTGTGATACAGGCCAACGTGGCAGAAAGATGCAGGATAAGAGGATGGCAGCCTCCAACCTCTACACCTGCGGAGCTCTTAGATGCATTAATTATCTACCGAGAAGATCCCTACTTTAAGAAGAGAGAAAGGGAAGCTGCAAAAAGCTATGTCACTAGCGATTGGGAGAAGAGGTGGCGTGAACCACCAAAGGATTAACGACTAACCCCTTCTTCCCGACAGTTGCATTCAGACTAGAAAGGGAATGGATCTTCAACAATCACAGGATAAGCCAATTTCTGACCGGACACGGTAATTTTGGCGACTACCTATATGAATACGAAAGGAAGTGCAGCCCGAGTTGTGATTGCAGGAAGACTAACAAAACACCGCTGCACGTACTAAAAGAATGCACGCTCAACGACCATAGCCGACTAAACCTAATGAGAGCAGTTTGCAGCTATACCCCAGAACCATATGAATTGGTGAGCACCGTCGACAACTTCCAAGCATTTCAGAAGTTCGTCGACGAATGGAGGAAGAGCAAACATAAATAAATATATAAATAAACATAGCCGACGCTTCCTAGTCCTATCCCAATAATAACAACCAAAAGTGGCATTAACGCAACTGTTTCCAAAGAATGTTTTTTTACATAGTCGTGCATTCATAACTTCATTGGTTGATAAATGCATTTACTTCTGATGCTCTATTATCAGGGAGATTCCCATTAACTGTTTCGAATAAACTCTATGCTAAATGGCGATGGGTCGCAAAAGGGTGCGTCCAAGTGTGAAATATTAGCCATAAGAGAGGTGTCCGGGCTTCGAAGAGGCTTCCAACGAATAAAAGGGGGAGAGGCCTCCTCGCTCCTCGGTAAATTGAGTGGAGTGTATTAGAGATTGGAATGTAGAATGCAGTTGTGTAGTAAGACTTAATATATTGAATTAAATTTACATTTTGATGGGAATGTCCTATTGCGGGGATATATATCAGTTAAGACACTCACTGGTTATGACATGGGTTGACTAGTTGGATACTGATGGTGATGGATGAATGAATGAGGTGGATGTTCTTTCCTAGTGAAGTTGAACTATGGTGGTAACCCTCCGTGGGGCACACCTCAGAACGAAACCAAATCGGACATACCCGGCCTGAAAGGCCACCCATATATTTAAACGCCCACCTAATCAACTTTAATTTAAAACGCTGGTAGGAGGAAAGGCTTCGCTAGGTTCTAAGAAAAGCAAATATACCACTTAGAATGCAAAATAATGACTTTTTCAAAAAGAATGAAGCTTAAACTAAAACAAGTAAAATTGATCAGGTTCACTCGAGCTGAGAGGCCTGTGTTAGAATAACACTTATTTGTCAAGATATCGACGAACTTCTGAACAGAGTTGGATTATATTTAGTAAAATGAACGATTACAGTAGATATATCTCCAGAAAACTCACCTTCGAAATTAAAACGCAATCGGGCGCAGGTGGTCTCACAAGCCACCAAGGTTCGAGACGAGCCGTAAGAAGGATGACAATAGACTATAGTAGGGGGATTCGAAGCGTGAACACAAATCAGGAAGCTATGGGGAATGGCGTCACACTGGGGAAACAGGAAGAGGTGGTGCATCAAAAAGTGTTTTTGCTGGACACTCAGATCAGCTGCGCCCAACAAGATTAAGATCCATGTGTGGGAGCGAGGCAAAAATTGCACAATAAATGGGACACTATGCGGCTTTTAACCTTGCTCAGCTGAAGCGGGCATTATTGCTATTTTAAATTTTGCGAATACGCACATTTTTCTATTTCTTCTTCTTCTTGACTCACCTCCCTGCGTACCAGTGAGATCGCCCAACGGGCCTTGTGGTTTACTCACTTATGTTTCTTCTTTTGAAACAGAACAAGTGAAATCAGGGAGTTAAGGCTTGATTTCTTCTAGTTTAGATCTGCCAGCTTTTTCATGCCTACCTCATCAAAGCTTGAGGTCTCCAATGACGACTGTCTTCTTAGAGACGAGTACTCGGTGGGAGGCACCTGGCGCTGGCTTGCTTTCTTCGTCCTTCGCGTTCTTCATCCTTCTGTGAACAAGAGGTTTAATCATTACACTTTTTTTAATAAAAAAAAATGTTAGACTCCGGTGAGCTCAGATAAGCGGGAAATGAAAAAGTCCGTCACGCAGGGCCGAATAGTTACGGCAAATGGCCGAACTTTTGGCGGGAAATTCATTCATCCGTTATCGGCCCACAACTAATAAAAATGCAAATATCTCGGTTAGTATTCAAGATAGAGAATAAATGTATACAACAATATTTATAGTAAATTTAATTTACAATAAGATTCAAGATTATTTCTTATTATCACAATAAGATAAGGTTCTATACAATTTTTTGATCTGACGTATGGTAACGGAGATATTTTAAGTTTTCGAAAATCCCTCCCTCTAAACACCCCCCCCCTCCCACTGGTCCGATTTCAGCCAGAACTTGATCTGTCTTTTTACATAAAACGTTTAAATATCGAGTTTGTTAACGATCAAACAAAAATTGCGACCGCTAGAGCGTTGACAGACAAATATATATATATATATATATATATATATATAATTTTGAACGGACCTTATTTTCGTCATCTCCTGGGTAGGATCGATGGACATTTGAAGAAATTTTTCGAAAATCGCGTCATGAGTACGACCTCAATAGCTGATTTCCCTTGCTGAAAAGCCAACATTTATATAAATTATAAAAGGTATTATAATATATCCATCTTACCTTTGAAGGATTTGTACTAAGATCAACAACACTGAATGTTGAGAAAAAGGAAAGAGGTAAAAGAAATGATTTCAAGTTGAATGAGGAGGGGGTATTGCTTCACCAATCGCCGTCTTACCCCGCAGTAGTAGTAAGAACTGGACGGTTCGGACTTTAGTAACACCGAAAGAATACAGCTTCTGCCATCGAAGAAAAAGAATTCTCACAGAGAAGTTCCCTGCAAAGAAATGCAAAAACATGGAAGAACATTGAATAAAGTTGGAGCATTGGCAATAGTGAAGATGCCTTAGCTTACTGTGGACAACTGTACCAAAATAGTAGGAAAAAATCCAAGGGAACGAGAAGCAACACTAAGAAGCTCAGTCCCGGGTGATGGGTTCAAGACACATATGGAGTTGACGTGATCGTCCAAGGAACCTGTCAAGGCATATCAATTCGACAGGTGGTCCTCATTCTGATCCAACTTTGGTAGAACATTCCATGACACGGTCAATAGTAGAAGTCCACGATTATCATGGCATTGACTCTGGGAGTTTATGAGAACAATAAAATAAGAGTACCCCAAATTGGTATCAGTTAAATAGTTGAAGGGGATGGAGTGTTTAAGTATAAAGAATTTTTTTTAGAAATTTTTCACTTAGAGTTCCTGGGAGTTGAACAATTGGAGGATATTGTTTGAAAGGGGTCGGAATGTAGAGTTTATTGGAGTGGAGGTGTAATTGGTAGGTGCGATTTGATACTATGGGTATGGGTGAAATTAAGACCGATTCTAACTATGAATTCTCGGAACTATTCTTCATACATATTGAAGGACCTGTAAAGACCAATAGCCTGCATGGTTTCTAGGTACTCCACTTTCCGCACCAGCCTTTTGAACATGGTTCCAGATATACACTCTAACGGAATTTCTAGGATTATCAAGTACGTAATACAGGAATGGGATGTAATGAATACCCAACTGATTTAAAGCGAAATGAAATTCCATCCAGACACGTTATTAAGCCCTGACAGATCGTTTTCAACAACTTGAATTCAAATATTAATTTAGAATATTGACAACATGGAAATCCTGCCGAAGGTCTGGTGGTAGTGTGTATAAATACACCACACACGTATGAGAGGACTTTTGTTTTTCTTTCTTTTACTCAGTAAAGGATTATAAAAAAAAAAATCTGAACTCAGATTTCAGCGGAGTTATCTGTTTTGTTCCTCCCTGAATCCATTTTGATTAATTTTGGCGAGAGATCAGTACATCAGTACGTGTGTACGTAGGTATGTTGCATAAGTTAAAAACGACTTACTTTAGAACGTTGTAATTTCATATTTAGGACTGCTGTAACATATAGTTGGGTGCCCCCCTTTTTGATAGGGAGGGGGGGTCAGAGGGTACGACAAAAAAGTCAAATTTCTCCTGAAAATCTCATACAGGTGGCTTTTCTAGGACTTTTTTTAAAAAAAAAGAATTGGCGTTGGTTACGTTCTGAGACATATTTGGATCACTTTCAAATGAGATAACTGAAGTACAGGAAAACATTTTGTTTAGTTAATTTAATAGGAGTACTAGGAAGTCAGGTTAGTGCACGCATAAGTTATTTATTAAATACTTATGTCACATAGGTGATAAAATATATTTCTTTTCTACTTCAGACATATTGTCATTATCTTTTTACTTTCCTAGAAATTGAACTACTGTCTCTGTGTGATGCTCCATACTATAAATACATCATACACTCTGGATATCCATAAACGAGTCGCTTGGAATGTTCTGGAAGAGAGGGAAAAGAATATTCTCAATACCCCGGTTAATACAATTGTATTATTGCGACCCGAACTAGGATAAGATAGGAGGGTAGTCGCCCGGGGTTCTTTAGAGAATGGTTACGTCTAAATGGAGATTGCATGAGGAATTTGTTACGGAAGTCATTGTATGAGCGTGTAGAATCAGAAAGCAATGTCTTCAAGTGAAATTGACGATAAGAAAGGGCAAAAATCGTCCTGAGTTTGGCGAACATTATTACTGAAATTATCAAATTCTAATGCCATTGAAAAGTAGTAGGTATCTATATCATTCTAAGTACTGAATACTTTTATTTATAGTTGAAAATATTTAAAACGTTTTTATTTTTTGCAAGTAATTGAGCGAACTTTTCGAGGATTAATTTATTAAATTTTCAATAACTGTGTATCTTTATCTTAAAATAAAAGTAAAACAGTAATCTACAGTAAAAATATTGTTTAAATAGTCGAACTTCTTTGTTAAAACATACAGTTTAACATTCCAAAAGTCCCTTTGCTTGCTATTAAATAAGAAAAAACAGCGCATTATGTTAGTATGCGTTGGTCTACACGATAAAACTTCTAGATTCGAGTAAGGCAGCAGGTTTAAAATCGAGGATTTCAGACTAAATAGTTTTTAGCAGTGTGATTACTGGGCTTCACGGGCACACTAATAGCCGTTCTAAAGGCGAGTGTCTTAATCGCGAATCGATAGAGTAGCAACTTGTTTCGGAATTGCCCCCCCCCACCAACCCACAAAATATGTGAGACAGACTTTGTCCCTTCGTTGGATATTGAGCCCTGTTATTTTTGTCTTTCTAATTGTTACTATAAGCTTCCATGAATTTATTATTACAAATAAGAAATTTAAACCATAATTTGTTTTGGGAGAGTGTCCTAGCATGACGACTGCTATTTGCTCCTCTTGCGCCTTGAGGTCACACAATTTTAAATTCATAAAGTCCGTCACGCTGGGGCTGCGTAAACTAAGCAGATTTAGCAACAGATACATCTACATGCTGGTATCACAACACAACCATGAATAAATACAAGCGGTAATAAGAAATCGCTCCCCTCGGAGAACCCCCACGGGAAGCATCTATAATGTAAACATTCAGGTCTGCCAACTCTCTCCGGAAAGAAAAACCACTACTGAAATACATCAGAATGTAACATATTAATTTTATTGAAAACTATTTACTATATTTAGTACTGTAATTTATAATGAATCAGATTACTTTGTATCTCAATCAATCAAATTTTAGTAGTACAAGAACTTAAGACAGGGGAGGCTCACCATAGCATATTTCAATGACAGTTCAAATAAGACATTATTAATTTATTATATTTTAATTATAACTATGTTTTTAAATATATGTGTTATTGTTATAAATTTTATAATGTTATTGACTGTTTTGTTATATGACCAATTATGTAAAAAAGTTAAAAAAATAGTTTTTAGACTCCATAATTATGGTGTTTTATTGTTTGTAGCTCTAAGGATAGGAATTTAATTCCCGAAAGCGCTAAGCGTTTTTAAGAAATAAATTGTGAGGAGCCACAAAAAAGACTTTATGATTAACCTGATTCACCCTCACCACAAGCTAAAAATAAATATGTATAAAATTTCTATAAATATATTTTTTCTGCTTAATAGTACTCTAGCTGGCAATAATGAAACATCAATATTTATTCATAAAATAGCAGACTTGAAAGTAATTTCATGTAACAAACCTTATTAATTTTTGAATAATACGTCTGTAAGGATTAAATGGGATAAAGGTGTTAGGTTGAATGTATATTCCTGTCTGAAGGGAGTAAGTTAGTGGGCTGCCATTATGTCAGGCATTAGTTGTGGCGTGAGCTGGGGGGAGGGGAGAAGGACTTGGAAAAATTGTGGTTTTGCCCTGGCAATATCCCCCGGGACCAGCCTAGTCCCTTCCTCTCCAGCCCCCCTGCAAGCTCTTGTGATAAATTTGAAATTCCCTTTCCCTCATTTTACCTCTTTGTTAGTAAGCAAGAAATTCATTTTGTAATGGCCAAGAGTATAGTTCAACGTATTTTCACTTAACCACATCAGGAATTAACCTCAGCTTTTTTGAGGGTTGAATAATATATTCAAAATAAATAAATTATATTGTCTCATTTATATATATATATATATATATATATATATATGCACTAGCTAAGGTACCAGGCTTCGCCCGGGAATTCATTTGAGCTTGAATGAAGATGGTATTTTTTTTTGCAAGTCTTTACTTTCGACATTTCCCCGTCACAGTCTTTAGGCTTCATACCCGTCGTTGGTGTGGATTTGTTCATAATAAAATTATTTGTTATTTAAGACTTTCCTCTCCTCAATATTTTTTATATTTCCCGTCTCCTGTGCTTGTCGTTTCTTTTTTTATTACGTATTGAACAGTATAATTCATAATCGTAGAAAGTATTCTATCTTCCAAAGCATGTATGAATAAAAGTTCCTTTCCCTTGATGCGGTACTAAGCTTAATGGTGACAGCTGTTTTAGGTAAGTCATAACCACTATTAAAAATACTCTTTTGTAAGTCTCGATTGTAAACTGTATATTTATATTGGTATTTAGTAAAGTATATCATACATTAACGGAGCAGAGTTAATAAATACCAGAAATAACTGGGTGCACATCCCCAGCGTTCGTCCTTTTAAACTATTTATTTATCATTATTAAACAAACTCACACTCCTGAGAATAACACTACATTGCTAAAAGTGTAAGCATCAATTATCATATAAACATAGTTTAATCTGAGGTCGACAGGGAAGCGGCAGAACTGATAGGACAAAGGAAGTAGCTCGACCCCTCCCTAGCCTCCTAGTATACATGCACACATACACACATACACGCACGCACGCACGCACGCACACACACACACACACACAAGATAATCGACCTAATAACCCCATTAAGAAATAGTTGACACACAATTACTCACTACAATAATATTCACTCACACTCAACTGGAGTATCACGAAATTAGTATCAAAAACATTAGCGCCTTCAGTTATTAAATTCGCTCTTTGAGCTGCTGCTACGGTATTTGAGTGAAAAAAAAGGTTAAAATACCATCTGGTAAAAATAGTGAAAACGATTGAAGTTTATCATCTGTGATATTAGCCTCAGAGGAAGTGACAGTCTTACATGTACAATAATCTTTGCAGGTGATTTGACTGGGCAAATCTTATAAGTTCTCCATTCGTGGAAGCCTTTACCAAAAAAATATCTGTTACTCTGGAAATATCAATTCTGGTAATTCTGCATCCCTTTCATTTTGAGAGTTTTCAGAAATATTGACAGCTCCTGCTTAATAATAAAGTGTAACGTCCCCCCACTTTTTTCTTTCTACTTTTTCTGGTAATTGTTTCACGTCTGGTATTTTATTATGCCAGCTTTATCAGAAGGACCTATATTTACAGGATCAATATTTGTCTCTTTACTAGTTTCTTGCTTTCCATCAACTGTAGAAATCTCCTCCTCCCAAGATTTTATTTTACTTACTATACTGTTCTCAACATATTCTAGATCACTAGCAGTTCTCGGGCTATCAATATTCTCCACTTAATTTGTTTCTTTTTCTACAATATCTTCACAATTTTGATTATCGTCATTTAGTTCGTAATAAACCCTTTTGCATCTGTAATTACTTGATCCATTATTCTAAGAAATGAGAAAAAAATAAATTACTGAAATAACAAAGCATGCGTCAATTTGACGTATATAGATTGAATGGCTATTTTTCTAAGCATGCGACAATTAAACCACAACTACTAGTATTGCTATTCCCAATATGCGTCATTTCAACGTAGCATGTTTTATTGAAATCCTTCGTAATCTTAAAAAATGAAGTTAACTGTCCAGTTTCTTCTGAGGTAGAAAGGACACTGATTGAAGCCGAGAGGTTTTCAGCTGAAAATTTTGCGGAGTAACTTCTGTTATTCCGAGAAATGTGGGTCAGACTAACGCAAACTGGCAATCCAGGGTAATGAGTAGATAGGAAAAATTTCGAAAATCGCGTCATGAGTACGAATAGCTGATTTCGCTTAAGGGAAACTGCTAAAAGAGGGTACTGGCGCACTCCCTCAAAATCCAAAAAGGGAAACGAACTAGCTAACATTTTTACAACAACAAATATTTCTAAAATCCACAAGAAAAATTATGAAAAATCTAAGTTAAAACATTAAAATAAGAAAATTTAATCATCATTATCGTTTTCACTTTTTTTTAGATTTTACTATTACATCTTTGTGGGGCTCAGGTTGGGGGCCGTGCGAGTCTTAATCTTGCGTGGTAGACCTAGAGTGGTGGATTCAATTCCCGCCCTGGGCAGTAGAAATTAATTTAGTGACGGATTCATTAAATAGACTTCTTGAGCCCTTTGTAATTTGTAAAAAAAATTTTTAATTTATCTTCTCCATTTTTATTATAACTATTATCCTTTTTCTATATTTAGTTTTAAGTGCTTTAAATTCTTTAATTGGATGATCTTGACCATGTTCCAAATCTTTTAGCTAAATTGCTGGATTATTTTGACATTGACTAACTTGTTTAATCATTTTCAAAGCTTCCATTTATTAGAGAAAAAATGTTTTTATTTATTTTTAGGGATTTTAGAAATATTATCATTAAATAGACTTCTTGGGCCCACCCTGAGTAGAAAAGAGTGGTAACCTGTAGATAACCCGTCCCGATTAGCCATAGTAGCATAAAGTTGGACGTAAATAATAATAAACAATAAAAATATTACATCTTTGTTTTCTAAAAAGTCATTAATATGAATCTTCTTGCCTTTACCTGTATCTTTTAATCCATTATAAACAAATGATAATTTTTGTGTATTTAATGATTGAATATAAGATAACGTCTCATTAAATCTATCTGGAAGAAAAATTTGTAATTTACCTTCTCCTTTTTTATTATAACTATTATCCTTTTTCTATATTTAGTACTAAGTGCTTTAAATTCTTTAATTGGATGATGTTGACCATGTTCCAAATCTTTTAGTTAGATTGCTGGATTATTTTGACATTGACTAACTTGTTTAATCGTTTTCAAAGCTTCCATTTATTAGAGAAAAAATGTCTTTAAAATTTCGTTTTTTTTAGAAATATTTGTTGTTGTAAAAATGTTAGCTAGTTCGTTTCCCTTATTTAGGGATTTTGAGGGTGTGCGCCAGAAACCCCCTTTTCTATCTACTGTTAAACGAGGAAAGGTCATTATTTCGTAGCAAGTTAAAGAATTCAGAAATTCCTATTAGCTATACTGAGCGCCTACTTTTTATGGTAATCAACAGGAATTCCTAACTGTGAATTATTGAATTCGGTAAAAACTATTTTTTCAACAATTCTGATTGAGGTTGTTGTTTACAATAACAAAATTTTGAAGTTCGCCGCCTTTGGATAGGGCTATTCGTAGCCAGTGTCTTATAGTTGTACGTGGATAATCACTTCTGACGGAATTTCACGTGGGCACCTTGTGATTCCATGTACTACTATGAAATTAAGTAAACAAAACGTTTGATTGCACTTCATTTGAAAGTGATAAACGATATCTCTGTTCCCATGCATCGCTTCGAGAAATGTCACAGAAAATAATTTATAGATCTTTTATGCATCTCTAATACGTACGGAGAGTTTTTTTATTCCCACCCCTCCCCCTTTTGGGCAATAGGCGAGTTCCACAAATAGGCGTTAATAAAATCCCAAATATGAAATTTCAACATTCTGAGCATTTTTTGAGTTATGTGGCGTAAGTACATATGAACAGAAGTCAAGCCGACACTAGTAAAAATGGGCTCAGGGAGGGCTAAACCGGATAATTCGGTAGAAATCTGATGATCCAGAATTTTCGCGATTACAATACTTCTTTCAGTTCGTACAGATCATTGAAAAAAGTCAGAAAATTGTTTCAAAGATAACTCTAACCATATTTATTGAAATAAATAGATTAACATGATTGTAAGTTAGGTTAATTATGTGTGTATTAATTAATGCTCTGAATATTGTTTGTTGTGAAAATACGACCTATTTAAATTCACTTAAATCTGATGGCGGAAGATCGACAAAAAAGAAAAACAAGAAGAAATCATTTTTATTCATCTACTAGTTTCTCTTCCATATGACGACGACTCAAAAGGAGAAAAGTGGAGGTCAATAAGAAAACAGGGATTAAATATGTGAATTATAAATGTTTTAATATATTAGAAACTCTGAAGTCATAACTGTTCAATTATAATTTTCTCCTTTAAGATTTACACTACACTTCATTGGGACAATGGATATTTTTATTTCTTGACGTATCGTTCTAAATTAGCTGGCTCGATCCAACATGCTTTGGAAGAAAGCCATTTTCTCCCTGGTACGGCTAATGGAAGGCCCTGTTTAATGATGTAGCCATTAGTGTAGTTACCTCTTTGTATTATATTTTCTCCTGATGAGGCGTCACGTGGACACTATTAGTAGAGAAATAAAATTGATTTTAATTATCATTTGAGGTCTCCTTTTTTGTTTGCCTTCCGCCATAAGATTTTTAAACGCTAAGAATATTGAGTTCATAGTATGACGCTGAATAATATAAATAAATATGCTTCTGGATCTGAATAATATAAATAAATATGCTTTTGTAATTGAAAAATCGTTTCACTCTTGTCTCCAAAAACTGTTTTTTTTTTTTTTCAGTATTGAGTACAAAAACGTTTTTTGACAATGGTGAGATAAACGGACAATAATATAAAAAAAAAGGTATTAGTCTATTATTAAGAAGAATGTACGTTCAAGAAGTTTTTATTTTACCCAAATGGCGAGAAATATAATTAACAAAATTCGCTACAGAATTACTTTTGTCTGTTAAATCAAATTACTGAAATTGTGTTGAAGAGAATTCCTTGTTCCAAGATTCTAATATTGGCTCAAACTTGCACATCAATAAATTTCGGGAATAGGGAAATTTAATAGCTTAATATAAGGTTTTACTTCATCTGCTCTTAGACAGTTAAAATTAAACAAGTGAAACAATGAAATGATTCTTGAAATTAATATTGTAAATTGTGAGTTTAGGAAGTACAGTTATTTCCCTCTCTTAATGAAGGAAGTTAGGGGAGGTTGCAGGATAAAGCAGGCTGGGCCAGTAATTCCACCTTTATCGACTCCCAAGCAAAAACTTGCTCAAATGTAAATGAGCTATGGAAGAAACAGTGCCGACTGTTTTTACGCATTCACTAACTTGGATTTTATTAACGATCTGCCAGAGAACCATTTTCTCTAACGCAAAATTCATTGGAATAGCTAATAAGGCGTTTTCATTGCTTGCGGAACGTCAGACCGCTAAATGAGTATTCATTACAAACCTCAAATAGTAATCAAATGCCATTCTCAATAACACAAACCCGCATACACGTGTCAGTAGTTGTTGAAATATTACAACGGTCTTTAATTTTTGTAAATTGCAAATGTCATGCTGAATATTTATTCTAGAATTTTCTTTTAATAACTTGATAAAACCGCCTAGTATGATACACGCACTCAAACGCACACACACACACACACACACACACACACACACACACACACACACACACACACACACACTATACACATATTTATATACATAAAATTCATTGGGCTAATCGTTTGCGGCAACCCTTTTTGCGCTAGTAGAATTACTAGATTGTGTGAATCCTTACTCATTCAAATAAAGATCTAATGTTAAAGGTAAGAATTTTAAATATTTTGTATGATGTGTTTAAGGTGCAAAGTACAGTAAACCCTCCGTTTTATGTAAGTCAACCTAAGCGGTTTATAAACTAAATGAACGGTCAGTAAGTTCATTGTATGTGAATTCATATCATCACTCGGCAAATTGAAATGCTATAATCAGATCAGTATGAATATGAGTGAGAATAATGACCAAGTGTTGTCAAGAATGAATAAAGAATTCAAAATAAAGAAATAATGACGGAGCAAAGATCATTCATTACTTTATCGGAAACACTGGCTCTAAACAGAATAGTGCTGAAGAAATGCAAGCTCAAGAATAATTAGAACCGGAAAAAATTCTTTTTGGTATAATGCTTAAACTAGCTAATCCGTGGATTAGGAAAACTGAAAACTCAGTAGCTACAAAAACTAGATTTTTAACATTACGTGATGATGGAAAACTACAGTGTTGGCGAAAATTTTGATTGATCGTTACCAAACTAGATATTTAAACGTTCTATGCAAAAAGACAGATCAAGTTCGTTAATGGCTGATATCGAACCAGTGGGAGGGAGGGTTTAGAGGGGGAATTTTCGAAAATTCGAAATAGCTCCGTTACTATTCGTCAGCTCAAAACATTGTATAGAACCAATCTTTTTGCAAATTAAATTTACTATAAATATTGCTTTATACATTTATTCTCTATCTTGAATATTAACCAAGATATTTGGATTTTTGTTATAGGTGGGCTGATAACAGACGAGTGAGTTTCCCGCCAAAAGCTAGTTCGGCCGTAACTGTTTGGCTCTCGTATGGAGATTTCTCTATTGTATAACTTCACGTGGGAAATCTGCTTCGTTTACGCAGCCCCTGCGTGACGGACTTTTTTAATTTGGTCTACGCACGGTTACTAATTAGTACAAGAGGCTTGTCAGAAAAACTGTAGAACTTATGAAACCCCCGCGTATTAAATAGACAAGATGTGCAAAACGTAGAAAACTATTGGAAACTCTCATCAAATATGATAGCATTTTCATATCTATCAAATTGTATAAAATCGGCTGTTTTTTTTCTGATAATATCTCCTCTGTTTCCTTAGGTCTTCCGAGTACTAAGAAAATATCTCATGTTCGGTCTATTATAGGTGTATGAACTCTTAATTTTCCAAAGCTAAAAACCCATAAATCAGTTCAGTTATGATAATTTCATCAAAATCATTAATATGATATTTGTTTATTATTATTTACGTCCAATGTATGCTACTATGGCTAATGGGGGCGGGTTATCTACAGGCTGCCACCCTTTCCTAGCCAGAGTGGGCGTAAGAAGTTAATTTAATGAGTCCGTCACTAAATAAATTTCTATTGCCCAGGGCGGGAATCGAACCCGCCACTCTAGGTCTACTACTCGAGATTAAGACCAACGCCCTACCTCGCACGGCCAACTTGAGCCCCTATTAAAATGATATGTTAAAATGGATCTGAAAAATTGTTGTAGGTTTTGATACGTTTTTCTAGAGTTTGATAGTAGGGCCTTGACTTGCAATTTTTAGATGCATAGTATAAAATCCGGTGGACCATTCTTTGCCATAAAAAATGTAGATACAGAAAACATGAGGTTACCTCTGTTTATTTCTGGCCAGTTTCAGAAAACAGGCCATTGTTAGGAGATTCTGTAACCTTGTATTTTAAACTATCTATTTTTCCGAATGAAAGGACTCCAATACTCAATACTTTTCTAGCTAATGGGTTCTGCTTATTACCATGACATACACCTATGTTTTGTTACTTGCTTTATATGCTTTTAACTAAGGACATTTCTCAGTTTTTGCAGTTGTGCTTCATTAGAATTATTCTCTTCCTGTGGGAATAAATAAATCAAGAAATTCTTTTACGAATGAAAACAGTAATGATAAAGACAAGCAAGGAACCAGATAAAATAAATAACCGATTTTTTTTTATAGATTGTCTCCATACGGTAAACGAATATTGTATGTAATGTTTTTAAATACCTTAACCGTGGCCGCTCTCAAGCATTCGTAAATTGGAATACTCCTTTGGATGGTAATATGCGAAATTTCACTGAATACCGCCAAGCCAATAAGTTAATACTACCTTAAATTATAAAAAGTCCGTCACTCAGGGGCTTCGTTAACTAAGCAGATTTCTCCCACGCGCCAAGTATTTGCATTTATCTCAAAACTTAAAGGTCTACGATAACAATATTTGGTATTTAGTATTTAAATAATAGGCTTCACAGTATAGCAGCTTACTGTTAATATGACATGAGTAAGAGTGGGAGTTTACTCGTGGTCGACAACTAAAAAATGCAAATATCTCGGTTAATAATAAATATAATGAAAATAGTACAGAACACCATTTATAGAAAATCGCATTTCCAATAAGATTAATTACATAAAAATTTTCGATCCGACGCATAATAACAGAGATATTTCGAATTTTTTAAATTCCCCTCCTCTAACCCCCCCCCCCCTCCCACTTGTCCGATTTAGCCGTTGACGAGTTTGGTATTGATCAGAAAAGTATTGCGGACGCTAGAGCGTTAACAGACAAATATATATATATATATATATATATATATATATATATATATATATATATATATATATATATAATTTTGAACGGACCTCATTTTCGACATTTCCGAGGTAGGATTTGTTGAAAATCCCATCATGAGTACAACCTCAATAGCTGATTTCCCCGAAGGTGAATCTGCTAAAATTACTACGCTAAACGTTCTTAAAAATATATTGATTCCCTCCCCCCCTCCCTCATGAACTGGAAAAGAGCCATATAAATTGCCGTGGTAAGAAGTGGTAGTAAGGTTTAAAAAAAAACAGATGGGCAGACAACTTTGTACGCGTAGTTTGTTGATTATCGATTAGAGCTATTGTTCTCTTGCAAGGAGTGGGGAAGTGAAATGATCGCCTGGGGGGGAAATAAAAACCGTAGAATGAGTTTAGAAGCCAGTTTCTATAGTTAAAGGCTGTAAAGCCAGCTCTGGGCTCTCTAATAGCCGCTAAACCCGTCTTATCTTTATTGGGCCAACCTTCAGCTTTATGTCTTATTAAATTACCCTTATCCTCAGTCAAGTGGGCGGGCGTAAATCCAGCTTGACCATTTTCTGCTTATTTTTTTGTTTTGTTTTGAGCGAAAGAGTAATGTTTCTCATAACGAAACAGTCTTAAAATTGTCATCAAGGAGACAAACAGCTTTTTAAGGCGTAATATTTTTTCTTAACTACTTCTGCTCCATTACACTGCCAAAATAAATATGTTTTATAACATTATATTATATACTACTAGAGGAAAATCTAAGAATACTACACGTTCTCTATCATATTACCCAACGATTTAAAAACTATTATTTTTTATAAGTAATGGCATAGATTAGTTTTATGAAAATTCAATTTCAATATATTTCTTCTAGTTTAAAATTATTTTAGGCAAATCAATTTGTGTTAAATATTAAAATACCAAATGCGGCGGAGTGGACGTTAATAAATAAATAATAATAATATTTATGGCCAGTACTTTCGGCCTTTCGAAAGTCCATTTTACGATCTATCAATCTGCCTTTTAGCAGATTTCCCTTAAGGGAAATCAGCTATTGAGGTTGTACTCATGATGCGATTTTCGAAATTTTTCTTCAAATGTCCATCGATCCTACCCAGGAGATGACGAAAATGAGGTCCGTTCAAAACTGTATATATATATATATATATATATATATATATATATATATATATATATATATATATATATATATATTTGTCTGTTACCGCTCTAGCGGTCGCAATTTTTGTTTTATCGTTACCAAATTTATTTAGTCGTTTTATGTAAAAAGAAAGATCAAGTTCGTTAATGGCTGAAATCGGACCAGTGGGAGGGGGGGTTTAGAGGGGAGGATTTTCGAAAAATCAACATATCTCCGTTACTATACGTCGGATCAAACAATTGTACAGAATCAATCTTATTGCAAATTAAATTTACTATAAATATTGTTACATACATTTATTCCCTATCTTGAATATTAACCGAGATATGCATTTTTATGAAATTTGGGCCGATAACGGATTTTTGAATTTCCCGCGAAAAGCTAGTTCGGCCCTTTGCCGTAACCGTTCGGCTCTCCTATGGAGATTTCTCTATTGTATAACTTCACGTGGGAAATCTGCTTAGTTTACGCAGCCCCTTCGTGACGGACTTTATTTCTCCTAGGCTGGCTAATGCTATTTGGGAAACGCATGAGAGTGTGGAGTTGGAAATAATTATCAATACAATGAATAATATTGCCGTGCCCACTGCTACATTTTCCTTTATGTATGGAGAATTAACGGTTTTTTGAGATTCATTAAACACAAGATTGGGGGCTCGGGTTGGTCGTGCGAGTTATGGCGTTGGTCCTAATCTCGCATGGCAGACCTAGAGTGGCGGGTTCGAATCCCGCCCTGGGCAGTAGAAATTTATTTAATGACGGACTCATTAAATAAACTCCTTACGCCCACCCTGGCTAGAAAAGGATGGTAACCTGTAGATAACCCGTCCCGATTAGCCTAGTAGCTTAAAGTGGACGTAAAATAAAAAAAAACATAACACATGAGCCCACACCTTCAACGAAAAACAATCAGTTTGTAGAAAGAGCTTTTAGTTAGGACTGGAAGGAATTTTAAAACTATTGAATTTGAATTGATGTCAAATGTGATAAAATTAGAATGCTTTTGACTTGAAGGAGTATTTGAAGCATATGCTATATTTTAAGGAGTTTCCTGCAACTGCAAAATGAACCAATGGGATCCAATATTTTATCAGATATTAGGTTATAGTTCAAAGTCATTTTGTGAAAGTTTATGTTATTCAATGTTAACTGCTTGATACTACTGAAGTAATCACGAATACTATCAATTCTTATTACTTGGCCTTTAGAGGACAATATACTTCACCAGAAATATATATATATATATATATATATATATATATATATATATATATGTGTGTGTGTGTGTGTGTGTGTGTGTGTGTGTGTGTGTGTGTGTGTGTGAGTGTGTGTATGTGTATGTATGTCATGAGAGCAGACACATTCTATTGGAAATTGAGTTTCCTTTATACGTGTATATCTTAATATAATAAACTTTAATATATTGCTGGGTGTCGACACAATTGACTGAAATACAGAACGATATGGCACTTTTAGAGGAAATATTGCTATTTTTTAGCAAAGTCTTTTGAATAACTGTGTTGCATGCCATTTAATTGCTACTCGATGTTCAAATGCTTTCCAATTATAAAAATATATTGGCAGGCAATTTCAATGAAACCTTTATGCTACGTGGCTGGTTTCGACTTAAAAGAATATAGTTCATTTTTTATATATACAAACTATGCTAAAGAATAATTCAAAACTGACAAAAGTGCAGAGAATGTAACAAATTAGAATTCATCCTTAATGTTGAAATCGATAATTAGTTATGAGTGCACTAACTTTTTTTAGAGTTGTCACATCCAAATTACCCTATTGAAGAAATATGGATTAACAGGTTAATAAAGTAAATTGTTTGTATCTTCTTGCCTGAATAGATAAAGTTTCAATTACCAGGGATGACTACATTCGTCCACTGTTAACGGACATCTGCTAAAAATAGTTTAGTAGTATCTACCAAATGTTAAATGATCCAATTGATGTATTTATCCCTAAATGTATTTATGAAAGTATGCTTATTAATGAAGAATGGATCCGTGATAGCTTTGAATTGAATCGGAAGAGGAATTATGATATTAAAATTGACTATATTAGATTATTATTATATTATATTAATATTATTTTGTTATTTGTTGCTTTTAATATTTATTTTTAATATTTATTTGTAACGTTTTAGTCATAAGTGTTGCATTGCGTTTTATATATTTGTTTGTTTGTTTTTTAAATGTTTTTAATATTCAACTACCTTTGTTGACTTTTACGTTTATTTATTTATTTATTCATATATATTACATGTTTTTGAAAGTATAAATGTTGTGTCACAGAGCACTGATGATGGGACGGTACGCCCCGAAAGTACTTAGCCTGTAATAAAGAAGTATTAAGAGTGGAGGTGTTTGACATTTTTGATCCTTCAGTTGACGATGGACCTCCACCAGCCAGCACAAATCCAGAGAGATGTACTCTAGGTCAGTTCCTCTCCATCTCCTAGTTATTTTTTTATTTGTTGCTTTTAATATTTATTTGTAACGTTTTAGTCATAAGTGTTGAATTGCCTTTTATATATTTGTTTGTTTGTTTTTTTAAATGTTTTTAAAAATCAACTACCTTTGTTGACTTTTACATTTATTTATTCATATATATTACATGTTTTTGAAAGTATAAATGTTGTGTCACAGAGCACTGATGATGGGCCGGTTCGACCCGAAAGTACTTTGCCTGTAAAAAGAAGTATTAAGAGTGGAGATGTTTGACCTTTTTGATCCTTCAGTTAATATTATTGTATTTTTTTAAATATTTTGTGCAAATGTGCATTATGTATTGTTCATGTTTGGCGCTCACAGAAAATATACTCCCCCTTCATAGGCATACTAAGGAAAGGGAACCCATAAAAAAAGTCCGTCACGTAGGCTCTGCGCAAACTAAGCAGATTTTCCTCCTGAAATATAATATTAGATAAATCTACATTCAGGTAACACAACACAACCTTGAATGTTAAGTGAATAAACACAAACGGTAATAACAAATCTCTTCCCTCCTGGCGGGAAGCGTTTGAAATGTAAACAAACAGGTCTGCCAACCCGACTCTCACCGGAAAGAAAAACAATTACTGAAATATATCAGAATATAACATATTAATTTGATTGAAAACTATTTACTATATCTAGTATTGTAATTTATAATGAACCAGAATAACTTTTATATCAATCAATCAAATTCAAGTAGTTCAAAAACTTAAGACGGGGGGTCACCAGAACATATTTGCATATATGTCGTATAATAAAGGTCTCTTGAACACAATATTTGGTATATAAGGTTCGAATAATGTAGTTTATTACATAACCGAGTATTGTTAGTTTAACATGAGTAGAAGTAGGAGTTTGCTGAAGGCTGAAAAGCATAAAATCCAAATATCTCGGTTAATATTCAAGATACAGAAAATATGTATAGAACAATATTTATGGATCATTTAATGTGCAATAAGATTGATTCTATACAATTTTTCGATCCGACTGATAGAAACGGAGATATATATATTTTGAATTTTCAAACCCCCCCCCCCTTCCACTGGTCCGCTTTCAGGCATTAACGAATTTGATCTTCCTTTTTACATCAAACGATTAAATATGGAGTTTGGTAACGATCGAACAAAGATTCCGACTAGAGCGTTAAGAGACATATATATATATATATATATATATATATATATATATATATATATATATATATAATTTTGAACGGACCTCATTTTCGTCATATCCTGGGTAGGATCGATGCACATATGAGGAAATTTTTCTAAAATCGGGTCATGAGTACCATCACAATAGCTGATTTCCCTTAAGGGATTTTTTCCGTTTATAATTGATATTTGATTGCAGTTTTTGTGCAATTATTAATATATCCTTAGGGCCAGTTTTAATTCAAGATTTATTTTAGTGCTATATATTAATCGATTTAAAACACAAGATATACTCTTACAAATAATACTTAGGAAACTTTCCTATAGGAGTAATAATGGGAAATTCATAATTTCTGGGTAAAATAAATTAAATTTTTATTTATAATCCATATTCAGAATGTCCCAGATATAAAAAAAAAAAAATCCTCAGGATTATTCTGTTTTCAATTATAATCCTTCATTAGAAGTCCTCTCTTGCTTCTGAACATTTTCAATAATTGGTTTTCACTGAGCAAACAGTAAGTTTCATTATTTCATTCTCTACCGTCTATAAATACATTTCCTTTTATTTAAACCCAGGACTATTGTATTGATTGAAAAAGATGTCTCACAGAAGTAGTGATATATCATATTTCATTTCAAATATGTAGAAGGGATGAAATTTTAATTACAGCTTATGATGGTTTCATAAATCGGAAAGAGATTTAAATATTTGAGCAATTATTTATGATAATCTTTCTAGCAGACACTGTAATTCTTTAGAATCGTGGAAGAGCTAAGACCATTAGTTGAGTTTAGCGAGTTATGAATTCTTAAGAGGACTCTAGACATTCGCCAGTCCTTTTTAGGGTCATCCAGCCACATATATCTGGGCTTAAAAGAGGCGTTCTGCCTAGTTCCAACGGGTGGAACTAAATGCCCTTTTTTTTAGCAGATTTCCCTTAAGGCAAATCAGCTATTGAGGTTGTACTCATGACGCGATTTTTGAAACATTTCTTCAAATGTCCATCGACCCTACCCAGGAGATGAAGAAAATGAGGTCCGTTAATATATATATATATATATATATATATATATATATATATATATATATATATATATATATATATATAATTTTTATATTTCTAGTGGTCGCAATTATTGCTTTATCGTTACCAAGCTCGATATTTAGTCATTTTATATAAAAAGAAAGATCAAATTCGTTAACGACTGAAATCGGACGAGGGAGACCTCCCCCTCTCCCTCGTCCGATTTCAGGCTTAGAGGGGGAGAATTTAGAAAATTGAACTATACGCCGGATCGAAAAAGTGTATAGAATCAATTTTACTGCAAATTGTCCTATACATATTTACTCTCTATCTTGAATATCAACCGAGATGTTTGCATTTTTCAGTTTTCAGCCTTCAGCAAACCTCCACTTCGGGGGCTCAGGTTAGCCGTGTGAGTTAAGGCTTTGGTCTTAATCTCGCGTGGTAGACCTAGAGTGGCGAGTTCGATTCCCGCCCTGGGCAGTAGAAATTAATTTAGTGACGGACTCATTAAATAAACTCCTTGGGCCACCCTGGCTAGAAAAGGGTGGTAACCTGTAGATAACCCGTCCCGATTAGCCATAGTAGCCTAAAGTGGACGTAAATACTAATAAACAAACAAACCTCTACTTCTACTCATGTTACAAAAACAATACTCTGTTATATAATAAATCACATTATTCGAAGCTTAAATACCAAATATTGTTTTCAAGAGACCTTTATTATACGAGATACATGCAAATATGCTCTGGTGACCCCCCCCCCCCGTTAAGGTCTTGGACTACTGAAATTTGATTGATTGAGATAAATATTATTCTGATTCACTATAAATTACAGTACTTGATATAGTAAATAGTTTTCAATAAAATTGACACAGTAAAACAGCAATTGTTTTTCTTTCCAGTGAGAGGTTGGCAGACCTGTTGGTTTACATTTCAGACTCTTCTCGTCGGTAGGTTATTAAAATTGACTGAATGATTTCTTATTACCGTTTGTATTTATTCACTTAATATTCACGGTGGTGTTGTGTTACCAGTATGTAGATTTATCTTTTTTTTAAATTCACGAGAGAATTCTGCTTAGCTTACGAAGCCCCTGCGTGACGTACTTTTTTATTTTTCATGAAATACTTTATAAGGAGGCTAATTCGACAGTATTTTAATTTGCTTTAACGAAGCTATTCCAACAACAGTAAGTGACAAATTTATTCTTGTGCGATAACTCCAACAATGGCGGTTAGGAAGCCATCTCTCCCCCGACCTATCTTTGGAGTTGGATGTAGAATGAAATGACTTAATTCTAAACTTGCTCCATTCAACATGGTTATCTTCATTCCTCTCCAAGCTATAGTTTTACGTAGTATCGTAAAGAGCCTGAAATGATGATTGATCAGTATCTACCTCGAGATATTCAAGCACTTCTCGTATCTCTCTAACCAAGAGGAAGCTAATAAGACATAAAGAAGGTCGTTCCTGAATAAGATAAGAGAAGTTTAGCGGCTATTAGCGGAGGTGAGTTAAATGGAAGGAGATAGATCAAGATAACTAACGACATTAGTTTTTACCACTAAAACCAGTAAGTACCGTTACATCTATCCATATTAGGGTCATTTTTTTTCCAATCTGAATCGTATTATAATTCTAAAACGTATTGTGATGTGTCGCATGATGATGTAAATACCTTTGTCCAACCGATTTCTAACAATGTCAAATAAAAAAAGTCCGTCACGCAGGGGCTGAGTAAGCTAAGCAGATTTCCAAGGTTTACAATAGATAAATATACATACAGGTAACACTACCAAGAATGTTAAGTGAGTAAATAAAAATGGTCATGAGAAACCTTTGAGTCAATTTACAATACAAGTTAATAATCTCTACAACGCAAAGCGGCTGAATTGTAACCAAACATGCCAGCCAACCTCATAGCCCTGAATAAATAGTAAGACCGCAAAGACAAACAATAACGAATATATCTCAATATAACATATTAATTTTATTGAAAACAATTTACTAAAGCTAGTGCTGTTATTTTTAATGAACCAGAATCAGTTTTATCTCAATCACTTAAATTTTAGTATTCCAAGAACACAAATTGGGGGGGGGCGGTGTCAACAGAACGTGTTTGCATATATCTCACGAAATAAAAGTTCAATGAAAAAAATATTTGGTATTTACTCTTGTAATAAAGTTGTTCATGATATAACAGCTTATTATTAATATGACACTAGTAAGATTGGGGGTTTACTGAGAGCGAAAAACAAAAATATCTCGGTTAATACTCATTAACCGGAAAATACTCGTATGTATCGATCAGTATTTATAGTAAATTTAATTTGGTATAAGATTTTTGTATACAATTTTTCGATTCGACGTATAGTAACAGAGATATTTTGAATTTTCAAAAATCCTCCTCTCTAAACCCCGCATTCTCTACGTTCGATTTCAGCTTTTAACGAATTTGTTCATTTTTTTTACATAAAACGACTAAAAATCGAGTTTGGTAACGATTAAACAATAATTGCGACCGCTAGAGCAGACAAATCTATCTATCCGGTATCAGACAAATCTATCTATCTATCTATCTATTTACCTATCTATCTATCTATCTATCTATATATATATATATATCTCTATATATATATATATACACACACACACACACACACACACATATACATATACAGTTTTGAACGGACCTTATTTTCGTTATCTCCTTGATAGGATCGATAGATATTTCAAGAAACATTTCGAAAATCGCGTCATGAGTACGACCTTAAGAGCTGATTTCTTAACGGAAATCTGCTAAAACATGTATTCTGTTTATCTGAATGATTATAGTGATTTATTGGAAGATTGCATGAGCTATATTAAGTGGCATAACGCGATTTCTTAGTTTTGTGATTAAAATGATTCCTTTAAAGACATTTCTCCTTGCACAGAGGGAGGTTAGGAAACACTGAAAAATAACAATTTCAATATTCCTGAAACATTGAGACATGAAAGTTAGTAGATTGTTCCAAGCTGACGGTTTTAGGAGATATTATTTTTATTAAGTTAAATTCTTTAATAAACAATAATGAATGAAAAATGTATTTATTAATTAGTCCTTAAGATGTTATAAACATTAGAAATTATATTTAATTATTTATTGTTTTTATATATTTCACGTGGAGCCTCAGATTGCCAGGTAAAGAACTTACATATTTATACACATTTAATTAATAAAAGGAGTATCTTGTTCTACAATCACCTGAAGTGAAGAAGAGTTTTTATGCAGTGATATTAACCATATTTCATTTAATTTTATTCGTGACGCCATATTTGTTGGATTGCCACTTAAAGAATAGGTCAAACAGAATCTGTAATAATTTCTCGTGAACTTCTACCCAATTATTCTATTCAAATAGGTTACTACTACAGGATTCAATTATTAGTATACATTCGTCAAGACAAGTAAATCTCGGCTCCGGTCGAACACGCAAACACCTTACAAAGAATTTAAAAGTGAAATACCTTCAAAAACAAATACTTTCCGTCTCACTCTAAGAAATGTGTGATGACAATTAACATCTAAATTGATAGTCCCAAAAAAACAAAACAACAAATACATTCATATTCTTATTATAATGAAAGCGTTAGTGCTAATACACATACCGAGTTTTATTTATTTCGGTTGGGTCTTTTGTCGCAAATAAAATTGTTCACTTCCGCTATGGGTTTTAGAGTATATCTCGTTTATAATTCGGTATAAGAAAAACGTGTATATAACAAAAGTTACTCTAAATAACAAAATAAACAACTTTTGTTATGTTCATATTTTCCGAAAAACCAATAGGAAACGAAATATCGCTTTTCATTTTTAATTTCAGGCTTCCCTTATGACCCCCACTCCTGTTCGTCTCTGAGAATATTAATATAGCCCAAAGTCTAAGTTGGGTTAGTAGTAATATACATACCAAATTTCATAAAATTCGGTTCAGCCGTTTATGAGTGAAAAGGTAACAAAAAAACAAACAAATAAACAAACATACACGAAAGAAACAAATTGCAGATATGGTGTCTATGACATGTAAAACGAAAAGTTATCGTGAAATTTTGAAAAAATAATCAATGTACAGACAGAGGTTACAATTTTATATATCTATATTTGGAATTGATCCTTTCCTCTCAACGAAAATTCCAATAATGTTAATTCCGGTGGCTACCCTAATTGCTAGAATAAGCCTTCCATTCTTGTTTTTGACTAAGGAAGCGTAATCGTTCATTTTATGTATACTTTATGTAATGGTTATTGCCAAGTCTCTGAAATTGATCTGAAACTTGTGTGTGTTTGTGGAAGTACTGAAATATTAATATTTCTGTGGTGTTTGTGCTTTGATAAATCAAGTGACTATTATCTATAGAGCAATATTCCCAAAGTTGGTTCTAGTAAAATGTGGTCAACGTACTCTTCGATAGTGATAAAAACGAGCGCACGTCGTGGAAATAAAACTTATATTGAAGGGAATAAGGGAAAGTTGAGGGGCTCAAAGTGGAAAGTTAAGGGTAGTAACCCCAGCTTTATCCTGACGATCGTCTGGAATAAAACACAAGTATCTTCCAGTAGCCCTGAACTAAATATTTCTTCTCATCTCGCTCCAATCTCATAAAAGTTTTTTACAAGTACAATTTCCTTGTCTAATTATTGAATGACAGATATGTTAAATTCACCGGAGATGAGGTCTCAGTTTGCCTATTACATTTTCACCCTTTGTATAACACTTAGAAACACTTAAAACTTAATATGCAATCATTGAAATAAAAATACTTGCAAACATTTCTTTGGGTTCAGGTAAAAGAAACATTTTCCTACGAATGACAACTTATAGGTGAATTTAATATTAAAAGTTAGGTAGGATAGTCATTAATCATTAATGACTATAAATTGAAAAAAAAACAATACATTATTTTAGTCACAGGCCGATTTAGGTTCTGATGTATAATAGGTCATAAAACTTTGATATATATATACGTAGTACGTACGGAAAGTAAGTTCCGTTTCCATTATTTTTCGCCGTAGCGCTGCGATAGCAGTTCTGCGCATTCGCGACAGATACTCTGTGTCAACCGGAAGGAAATCATCGTCATTTTGAACTCGCTATTGTTGCCATACACTTCGTAGCGCTTGTTTGTAATGGCTGCGTCAATTGAGAATCCCACCGGTTGTGAAATTCGATAAGTGATTCGTTTTCTTAAAGCAATTGACATTCTCTGGAGACGAAACTTAGGTTGCTTATGATACCCCTGACCTTATGAAACGGATGGAATGGAGGCACACTACGTTCAACCAGAAGTCAAACCAAAGCCAGTCTTGACACCTCGGAAGGTCATGTGCACAGTTTTAATGAATGGAATGCTCACGAAAGGAGTGGTTTTCATTGACGACAATGCCCGACCACACATAGCAAATGTGACGATGAAACTTGACCATCCTCCATACAGGCCCGACCTCGCTTCTAGCCATTTTCTTTTGTTTCTGCATCTGAAGTCTTTTCTTGGCGCTCAGCAGTTAAACAGCGATGAAGGGCTGAAAGAACGTGTAACCTCACAATTGACTTCACTTGCGGCAACATTCTACGAGGAGGGTGTACTCAAGCTTGTACCACGCTATGACAAATGCCTGGAAAATCACGGGAGTTGTGTCGAACAATAGTGTAAGAGTTGTAGATTTTATAAAAATAAATTTCTTTGCTGTATCTGTACTCGTTAATTTTTAATTTCAAAACGGAACTTACTTTCCTAACGTACCTCGTGTATATATATATATATATATATATATATATATATATATAAACAGTTGTATTATTGAGGAAATTTTAAGTTAAGGAAGTAGGAAGAGTTTATATAGGGGGCCGGGGAACCTGGGTGGTGGATATTTGTGTAAACATTGGCAGGATATTACACGAGGAACACCGTGGAAAGAAAACAAAATTATATTTCCTCTCGGAGGAATATTTGATTTGCTACAATAAACTCAGCATTGTATAAAATGGATCCACAAGATGTTGTCTGTTAATAATGAACAGTAAATTTTGTTGTAAGACTTCAGATATCCTTGGAAGGAGGTTGAAGTAATCAATAAAGCATTAGTAAGCCCTTGAAATTTAGCATTCGAAATACCTCTCCAGAGAGTTAGCAAATGTAATATGATGTGATGAAAAATAACTGTAATACGTATTTTCCAAATATTGTTTTTTCTTTATTTTAATATTCACCTATTAAGCATACGTCTGTAGAATTTTTTTTTGACGTTCAATTGTTAAATTATACTGGATTAGAATAAGAAATCTGTCAAATCAGGTGTTAAGAAATATATTTAACTAAAAATCTCATGTAAAATATATGATACGCTCTCTCTCTCTCTCTCTCTCTCTCTCTCTCTCTCTCTCTCTCTCTCTCTCTCTCTCTCTCTCTCTCTCTCTCTCTCTCTCTCTCTCTCTCTCTCTCTCTCTCTCTCTCTCTCTCTCTCTCTCTCTCTCTCTCTCTCTCTCTCACACACACACACACACACACACACACACATACACACACATATATATCGATTTAGTGATATGGAGAATTATGCGTTGTTACGGAGAAGAGTGAATTGTCCTATAATGTTTTGAACATTTATCTCTACCTGGAATTCTAACGGAGTTCTTTGTATTTTTACGATTTTATTCTCCCACTGTTATTCAAACAATTCTCACTCTATGGCATTAAATGAAATTTAGTCTTTTTTGCGTTAATTTTTTTACGAAAAAAAGAAGTATAGAGAATATGAGAGTGACTGCGCCCCTTCAAGGCAGACTTTCCGAACTTTGGATATTATTGACGACTTGGATAAATTGTCACTGTTCAAGACTAAAATCACTTTTGGGATATGATATAATATCTTCTTTCTTTTTTTTTTTTGTAATTTGCGAATGGTATTTCAGAATATACCAGCATAAAAAATATGGTATCTACAAACTTTTCACTAGCTTAGATTAAAAAGCATTTTCTTTAAAGTTTTAGAGCCCTTCATTTTGTTTTTAAGGGCCCAAATGTTGCATCTGTGCTGGTTTTAAGTTAATAACACTCCCTTTACTTTAAAATTAGTTTTTTCATTGTGAAAGAATTTAGGACCTGTATTGAAAACGGGACTGCATTTTTGTGGTAAATAAACGAAGTTTGTATGGATTTTCTCAATGTTTGCCCTTATAGCTGTACACAATATATAGCCCTGTAATTGAAGAGTGTATATATCTGCACTGAATAAAACTAAACAACTGCTAAAGGAGATATGCAAAGGACAGAGTGTTAAGGTTTGCACCATTTTTCATTTAGGGTAAAATTTGCTTAGTATCAAAAGTGAATTCCTATCCGAGAAAAAATCTAAAAAAAATTAAACTTATAATATAAAACTAACTTACTCCGGTTTAGGAGGGTAGATTTGAATCTCCTTTCACGGGTTTTCTGAAATTCTCTCTGAAAACACACACACACACACACACACACACACACACACACACAAACACACACACACACACACACATATATATATATATATATATATATATATATATATATATATATATATATATACATAATAAATATAACAATAAAATAGTAACTTAGGTAGAACATAAGAATAGCTTTAATATAATATAACAATAATAGTAATAGTACATAACAATAAGTGTTGTAACATAATATAAGTGGCAATAACATAATAGTCTTAACACAACATGAAGATAGCTTTAACAAAATATAGCAATAATTGTAATAACTCATAACAATAACAGCTGTAACATAATAACAACAATAACTCAATAACTTTCATACAACATGAAAATAGCTTTAAGAAAATATTACAATAATTGTAAAAACACATGACAATAGTTCTAACATAATTTAACAACTCCAGTATAATAACTATAATATAGTTCAACAAACAAAAGAAAATATACTATAGATATACAAAACATAAGGCTGTGACCCTGCTGTGCAAACAAAATAAGGGAGGTTCCTTAAACCCTAGTCCTAAGTGCAATAGGTATGTGTAATAATTTTTAAGTATATTTAGTCTTGGTAAGTATTAATAGAAAAAACACCCCCTTTTTACACTCTAGTTTAATAACAATGTGCAATATTATAAAGTAGTACCTGTAATTTTACAGCCCTGAAGAAGAGAAAATAAAGATTCTCGAAATATCGGCATAAACTAAGATTTTTTCACTAACATTGACCAAAACTCCAAAAAGAATAACTACACCGTATATAAATATAATCTGGTCGAACACATCAACACAATTATATATATATATATATATATATATATATATATATATATATATATATTAGCTTTTAGTTGTCTCATTATTATTACATAAACTTTTAAATAATAAAAATATAGTAAAAGTAGTGACTTTTTTTTTACTTTATGATAAGTAGAATTAAAATTAATCATCAAAAAAGGGTTTTTTTTTTTGAGTTCTTTGATTTGTTCTCTTTTGAATAATATTTTTTCTAGTTATTGAAATCCTTGTTTACTTAGTCTTTTCTTTAAGCCGTGCATGGAAATGAAATCCTCTTAGTCTCTTTCATTCATTCTTTTCTCTCCCAACCCTTGGCCAAGAGCCTCTTCGAGAGATGTTTTCTTCATTTCCTTACCCCAAGTATGTCCAGCAACGGTGTTTTAATCCGCAGTGTTGACCATTCCAATGTCCGCACAGTAACTCTCAATTTTCTATGGTCTTGGATTTTAGAATCCAACTTACTGATGGATATGTCAGTAATAGAATGCTGATCAATATTTATTTATTTTTTAAAGGGATATCAATGCTCCATCTCTATGTGCATTCATTCATTATTGAAGCACTTCACCCATGGCTAAATATTTTTATAATTTAGGTAGATTGTCCATCCGCATTTACAGACCTTGGCCCTGTAAAATTTGCTTTTCTTCCATACATTTCCTTTCACTGTTCACCTCCTCATTGCAGATGATCTTTGATTTTGGCAAAAATAATTATTAATCGAGTCCGTTCAACAACAATCCTTGACTAGATTTTCCAACATTCAATTTGCCTCTAACGGATTTTTACTCATCCAAAATCTAGATAAGTCGCTTTTGTTTTCCGTTTATTGGTGTCCCAATAATTTTCCATCAGTAAATTAAATTGAATTCTATTGTTTCCTTAAATAACTGCACATATTAATAACATGAATGTTCTTTTTAATTCAAAATGTAAACACAGAAAACAATGTGGTGTAACTTAACAGTAGTATAACCTCAAGAAAAAACCATGTGGTAACAAAAGAAAAACACTAATCATATGCTCACAAGTGTAAATCAATAATCATATGTAACACCTCCTCGTCTATTTAGAGTGGTGTGGTGCCTTACGTAGGATGAGCTGGTCAACATGTCTTTTGATGATGCGCCCATCATCTAGAACAACGGTGTACATTACATTCCCTTGTTTTTCAGTTATACGGCCTAAGTGCCATTTGGTTGACCCGTTGACATACTCTCGAGCTTGCACCTTATCTCCAACCTTAAATTTCCTATTGGTTCCGACTTGGAATTCCTTTTCCCGATGTATCCTTGTTTCTAATGTAGGAACAATTATGGAGAGGTTCGTCCTAATGTTCCTTCCAAACATTAGATGATAAGCTGATGTTCCAGAAGCATTGGGCGATTGTCTGAGTTGCATTAGGAGTTTTTGCACTTTATTTTGTAGTGTTCCCCGTTCTCCCTCCATAGATTTTAACGCCTTCTTGACAGTCTGTACGTACCTTTCAGCCTGACCGTTTGAATTCGGATGGTATGGCGCAGATGTTTTGTGAATAATTCCACATTCATTCATGAAGTTTTCGAACTCTTGGGAAATAAACTGTCTTTCATTATCGGATACCACGATGAAAGGAAAACCAAAAGTTGAAAATATTCTTCGTAATTCTTGGATTGTCCAGGTACTTGTAGTTGTTTTTGTCGGTATAACTCCTAACCACTTACTAAAAGCATCAACTAATATAAGGTACTGTTGACCATCTGTTGGTCCTAAGAAATCAACGTGCAGCCTCTCCCATGGTAAAATTTCAGATACTGATTCACTGCATTTTGCACAAGTCAACTGGCAATCCACACTAAGTTTTCTAAGGATATTTGCATAATCTTGTATAGATTCATTACTTACCTGGTTACGTGTTGTAAATTTGTCGTGACGAGCCCAAATACTAGGTTTTGGTTCTATTTGAGCCATTAGTAATTGAATCAATTCTTCATATGTTTTATTATGTGGATTCCCTGGTATGCAAATATCATGAAGCTGTTCATGCATTTGTGGTGTGATTGCTTGTAAGAATAGATTTACCTTGTTTGCTGGACTTACGTTTCCTCGTAACTGAATGTAGTTTTCAAACCGCCGAGTGAAGTTTTGGAAACTTTCCTCCTGTGTATATGGTTGAAAAGGAATGTTCGCTGCATTCTGGTGTATTTCAGAAATAGCCATTGCAGTGCCTGTATTGAACTTTTTCCTTTCTGCTTCAAGGGTAATTTGTATTTGTTCATGTATTTCTTCCAAGTACCATCTATTTTCTAGTTCATTTTCTATTGAAGTTGTGTAACGTTCAATATTTAACTGTGTATCTTCGATTTCAGTCCATATTGTTGAAAAATTTTCAGTGTAGTAGATAAGTGTATCCTGAGAATTTCCACATTTAGGTAAATCATGTTTTAATTTGTTCAAGCACAATTCTAGTACCTTCCTTTTCTTCAAATACTGCTCCAAATCTTTTTGTCGTACCGTTTTCCTCGTCGCCATTATTGTTTCCTTAAATAACTGCACATATTAATAACATGAATGTTCTTTTTAATTCAAAATGTAAACACAGAAAACAATGTGGTGTAACTTAACAGTAGTATAACCTCCAGAAAAAACCATGTGGTAACAAAAGAAAAACACTAATCATATGTTCACAAGTTTAAATCAATAATCATATGTAACAAATTCAATAATAGTTCAAAATTTGTAATATCAGCCTGTTCTCATTTATTAAGAGGTTTAGACGGCGCTGGTTGGGTCATGTTGAGGTTTTAGGACCATCGGCACAGAAAAAGTTGATGTGAACACTGGAAGAAAAAAAAGTGGTGAGGATTTACAAGGGCTCAGTGCCACAAATGGAAAACTACAGCCAGTTTGTAGACCAGATGGTATAGTTGAAGACCCAAGCACAACTAATCCAAATTTCTCATTAAAATAATAATTACCTTGACGCTCTCAAAAAAAATTGTAAATGTCCAAGACATGAAGAGGAATTGGTTAGAAATGGAAATATGTCATCGGGATTCCTCAATGAAATAAATTAAAAATCGAGAAAGAAGTTGAGCTGGGTACTGAGAAGGTTAAATATTTTTTTGGCGGAGTAAAGCAAATATTTAAATTGTCGTAAAAAGTGACTATACACATTTAAACATTTTTGTTATTTATGGTCCAATAAGAATTAGAACTGAAATTATTCATGATGAATCTCATATACGAAATAAAAGATTTAAAGACTTTATGATTATTAAGGTAATCGAAACATTCAGAATCAACCTTAAAAACGTTCTATGTTTTGCAATTACAAGTAAGGCCGATAAAAGAGAGTAATAAAACGGCTGATCACTTCCCTTCCACGCCAATAGCTATAAAAAGGCCTCGGCTATGGAAAATAAAAGTTATATCCATGTCAATAAAGGAATGTACGGTGACACTAAGTCAAAATGGTGGGAGGGCGAGCTTTCCTAATGTTTTCCATTATGGAATTGGGCAGTTATAGGTAGGAGGGTGCACCACTGAAAAGCTATTCCTAACAATTTAGACATTTTTCGAAAATAACCAGTGTTCACAGTTTGAATTAACATTATAAAAATAATTGAATCTTATTCTTATTATTAATACCGTGTCCATATCGAGGAATGTAGTAGTAGTAGCAGCAGCAGTAATAAAGTAAATTTATTTTCCAGTAAATTACATTACAATTATTTCAAAAATAAATAATAATTTACATAGTCCTTGTTATATACCGTTAGCATGAGTGACATATGTACAGTTCATAATTAATACATAAGACGTGGTTCTAAAGAAAGATTTAAATAAGATTATAATAAAAATTTGTAATGATATCATATATATTGATGAAAAGAAAAATAAATAATAACAACAGTATATGTGTTTCCGTATTTTAAGGTCATAAAACAACAACTGAATCTATAAATAAAATTCAAAACAAAGGAGCTTGCGAAACCTTTCAGCACTCTTCAGATATTTATACAAGTTAATTTACTCTCCTCCGTTCAGGTTGGATATTATTTGATCTCTGCTGTAAGTAATTATAGCAAATGCTGCAAGGCGGAACTGCCGGAGAATGGAACCAACAGCGAGGAAGTGATGTGTGTCTTCAGGTTCCTGGAGGTTACACAATGAACAGTTGGCGGTGTCATCCCTATCCAAGATATCTCGTTCAAGCTGATAGTTTCCAGAACCTGGTTCTGGTTATTGCTCTGATATGGTAGAGATTATTTACTTAATTATATTCTAATGCTTTGGTGTGAAATGAGTGTTCTTTGTTTACATTGTGCAATTGTGCATCGGCGAAGTTTTGTTTAAATGTATCAATTTCTATTGATTGTAATTGCGTAATTATGTGTGTGTCTGTGTTCGTTTGCGTACGTGTGTGTGGGTGCTTGTGTGGGAGTGTCTGTGTTTGGAGGTGGCTGAATGAGGTGGTTAGTAGCCATAGTAAGAAATTAAAGGAAGAACAGGGAGAGGCGAAAGGGGATAGTTAAAAGGGGAGAAGGGAGACTTAGAGGGGCAGGAGGGAGAGTTAAAGGCGGAAGTATTTAGAGTTTCTGGGGGAGGATGAAGAGTTAATTGGGGAGGGGGTGGAGTTAAAGGTGGAGCAGGGAGAGTTATATGGGGAGGAGGAAGAGTTAATTGGGGAGGGGTGGAGTTAAAGGGGAACCGGGGAGAGTTAAAGGGGGAGGAGGAAGAGTTCATTGGGGAAGGGGGTCGAGTTAAAGGGGAAGTAAGGAGAGTTAAATGGGGAGGTGGAAGAGTTAATTGGGGAGGGGTGGAGTTAAAGGGGAACCGGGGAGAGTTAATGGGGGAGGAGGTAGAGTTCATTGGGGAAGGGGGTCGAGTTAAAGGGGAAGCAGGGAGAGTTAAATGGGGAGGAGGAAGAGTTAATTGGGGAGGTGTGGAGTGAAAGGGGAACCGGGGATAGTTAAAGGGGGAGGAGGAAGAGTTCATTGGGGAAGGGGGTCGAGTTAAAGGTGGAGCAGGGAGAGTTAAATGGGGAGGAGGAAGAGTTAATTGGGGAGGGGTGGAGTTAAAGGGGAACCGGGGAGAGTTAAAGGGGGAGGAGGAAGAGTTCATTGGGGAAGGGGGTCGAGTTAAAGGGGAAGCAGGGAGAGTTAAATGGGGAGGAGGAAGAGTTAATTGGGGAGGAGTGGAGTTAAAGGGGACCCGGGGAGAGTTAAAGGGGGAGGAGGAAGAGTTCATTGGGGAAGGGGGTAAAGTTAAAGGGGAAGCAGGGAGAGTTAAATGGGGGGAGGAAGAGTTAATTGGGGAGGGGTGGAGTTAAAGGGGAACCGGGGAGAGTTAAAGGGGGAGGAGGAAGAGTTCATTGGGGAAGGGGGTCGAGTTAAAGGGGGAGCAGGGAGAGTTAAATGGGGAGGAGGAAGAGTTAATTGGGGAGGGGTGGAGTTAAAGGTGAACCAGGGAGAGTTAAAGGGGGAGGAGGTAGAGTTCATTGGGGAAGGGGGTCAAGTTAAAGGGGAGGCAGGGAGGGTTAAATGGGGAGGAGGAAGAGTTAATTGGGGAGGGGTGGAGTTAAAGGGGAACCGGGGAGAGTTAAAGGGGGAGGAGGAAGAGTTCATTGGGGAAGGGGGTCGAGTTAAAGGTGGAGCAGGGAGAGTTAAATGGGGAGGAGGAAGAGTTAATTGGGGAGGGGTGGAGTTAAAAGGGAACTGGGGAGAGTTAAAGGGGGAGGAGGAAGAGTTCATTGGGGAAGGGGGTCGAGTGAAAGGGGAAGCAGGGAGAGTTAAATGGGGAGGAGGAAGAGTTAATTGGGGAGGGGTGGAGTTAAAGGGGAACCGGGGAGAGTTAAAGGGGGAGGAGGAAGAGTTCATTGGGGAAGGGGGTCGAGTGAAAGGGGAAGCAGGGAGAGTTAAATGGGGAGGAGGAAGAGTTAATTGGGGAGGCGTGGAGTGAAAGGGGAACGTGGGAGAGTTAATGGGGGAGGAGGAAGAGTTCATTGGGGCAGGGGGTGGAGTTACAGGGGAAGCAGGGAGTGTTAATTGGGGAGGAGGAAGAGTTAATTGGGGAGGGGTGGAGTTAAAGGGGAACCGGGGAGAGTTAAAGGGGGAGTAGGAAGAGTTCATTGGGGAAGGGGGTGGAGTTAAAGGGGAAGCAGGGAGAGTTAAATGGGGAGGAGGAAGAGTTAATTGGGGAGGGGTGGAGTTGAAAGGGAACCGGGGAGAGTTAAAGGGGGAGGAGGAAGAGTTCATTGGGGAAGGGGGTCGAGTTAAAGGGGAAGCGGGGAGAGTTAAATGGGGAGGAGTGAGAGGTAATTGGGGAGGGGTGGAGTTAAAGGGGAACCGAGGAGAATTAAAGGGGGAGGAGGAAGAGTTCATTGGGGAAGGGAGTCGAGTTAAAGGGGAAGCAGGGTGAGTTAAATGGGTCGGAGGAAGAGTTAATTGGGGAGGGGTGGAGTTAAAGGGGAACCAGGGAGAGTTAAAGGTGGAGGAGGAAGAGTTCATTGGGGAAGGGGGTCGAGTTAAAGGGGGAGCAGGGAGAGTTAAATGGGGAGGAGGAAGAGTTAATTAGGGAGTGGTGGAGTTAAAGGGGGCCAGAGAGAGTTAAAGGTGTGAGAAGGGAGAGGTATATGGGAAGGGGGGAGAGTTAATGGGAGGAGGAAGAGTTAAAGGGGAAGAGAGGAGAGTTAAAGGGGAGAAGTGAGAATTAAAGGGGAGGAGGGAGAATTAAAGGGGAGGAGTAAAAGTTAAAGGGGAAGAAGGGAGAGTTTAAAGGGAGTTAATGGGGGAGGAGGATGAGTTAAGATTTTTCGTTCTTTGCTCAAAAAAGTTTATTTGATCGATACCATACTTGATATGAATGGTTTAAGTCAAGACTTCAGTTCATATTCGTTATTGGTTGATATCGGATTTGGAATGGTGGGGTTTTAGAGGGGGGAAATTAGAAAATTTAATATATCTCAGTTATTATGAGTCGGATCGTAAAATGTTATTGAAACAATCTTGCTAAAATATTGATAATCTAGAGTTGTTGTATACATTTGTCATAATTCAAGTAAAGGGCGAGTTATTCGTTCTTTCTTATTTTCTGCGTTTAGTTACCCCACCCCTCCTACTTATCGGTTCCTTACACAGAAAAATGGAATATATGGTGAGATGAGCTCACAAGTGTTTCTTTCCAGCAGGTGGGAAATCTGCTAAGTTTACGCAGCCCCTGCGTGAGAGACTTTTTTATAGTGTTGCTCATCAAACAGAGTTTTGAAAATGTTTATGAATTTTTACGTGAATGACAAAAATAAGAAACTAATTTATCAGGAGAATTGCAGATCAATGATTCCAGTACATATTTCTTATATTAATGCTTATCGGGCCATCACATCCCTGGTTTTGATGATGACACAATTTGAGGTTGTTGAATTTGTGTGGAGAATGGAAAATGACGGTGTCCCTTGAGTCAGATATCACTGCAGTAGTCGCACGTCATCTAAGAGATGACTTGGAGAGACTTTTTGAACTGCTGAGTAGAGGATAGAACCTGCAAGCCCCCCACCCTAGCTACCTTCCCCTCATGTCTAGAGCCTTCCACCAGTACTGTTTCAACCCTCTTCTGATTCTCCAGTGAGGCGTATGACCTTGAGGCATCTGTGAGATCCCACGTCACTACCTTTGTTAGTAGTGCAGTGGCAGATTTACAGGGAGCTTAAAAGTTTAAAAAATAGGGAAATAAATTCAAGCATCTTCGCTTATAGGAAAGAAAGCACCCTAGTTTCCTATGTCCCAAAAATAAGTCCAAAATTAGAAATGTATTGGCTATATCAAGTATTCATTTTGATGGAGAAATAAATAAGAGAACAGGAAAAAAGAAAAACCCTTCCATTATAACACATTATAATCAAACTAAGGTAGGTGTGGACATATTGGATAAAATTTGTTCACTTCATAATGTATCTAGAAATACCAGAAGGTGGCCTATGGAAGTATTGTTTTCTCTTTTGAATATTGCAGGGATCAATTCTCAAGAAATTTATTTAGGAAATGGCCATATTTCATTTTATAAACCTACCTAATTATTTTATTTTATTTTATAAACCTGACTATATAATGTGTATGTATAACATATTTATACATCAATTTTATATTGTTTAAGCCAAGATAATGTGTGAAATATTTTTTTTTCATATTATATAATCATAAATCATGTATATTCTTCATATTATGTATCAATTATAACTTTTATACAAATATTAATATTGGCTTAATTAAAACTAATCTTATTTCTTTAATACTGAAGGAAAGGTGGTAAGTCATCTGAGAGATGATATGCGCCCACTCTTGTACTGACGAGGGGACTGATATTAGACCAATTACAGAGATTTATGAAAATTAATTTTCCAAATAATTTATAAGATTAGGTTTAGAATGATAAGAAAAAAAATTAACACCGGAGAACACTGAGTCAATTCATAATTGGTAAATAATGCTTACTAAAATTTAATAATTCATTTTAAGAATCTAAATAAAACTCGATGAATAATGATAAAACCCATTTCGAGGCAAATCCTAAACAGGCTAATAAATGCTCATTGACTTTAGGCGGGGTTTAAGCTTGCATATTTTACGGATAGGGATTGGGAAAGGTGAGAGGGAGAGTTACCGAACAAAATTTATGTTAAGGAAAGGGATAATTTAGGGGGTGGCCCGAGAAAGGGTGATTAGGGACAGAGATTAAATCCTAGGGACCAGCATTCCCTCGTGCTCTCTCACTCTCTCCCACCCCCCTATCTCTCTTTCCCAAGCACCTCGGTGGAAATATCTTTGAGATAAGAAATATGTAAAGCCTTCTCGCCCATTCCATTTTCCCCTTTCAAGCAACATTATCCTTAATCGAGCTATATTAATACGAGCAATGAGTCTCATGAAAGGTGATATGATAATGCAAAGTCCCATTATTATAGCTAGTGAGGCTTGAGTTGAAAGCATATGGAGTCTATTTATATTGTATATTTTGATAAGAGTTTGAACTGAAATATCCTTGCAGGAATAAATAAACAAAAGACAACAACAGAGTATGGATATATGAATTAGTTCATAAAAAGGGCTATAATATTTGAAAAAGAAAGCTCAGATGAACACATAGTTCAGAAAGCCGAATGTGAACAGTGATGAAGTAAAGTCACTAGAAAAAGTCAAACATGGATGTAAAAATAAGAAACAAGTGAATATTTGATAATTTACAAAAACTACAGACATTAATAATTAACAACCTAGTCCCTCTTTTTCCTCTTGCTCAATGTCAGTGTACTGAGTTTTTAACCATATCCTTTACACTATTACTATCCTTGAACCCTCAAAAATCTAAAATAGTAGTTTTTCATAAGGGTCTAAGATTAAAAAAGTTAAAACCCCTGTTTTGGCTTGATAAAAAACTGGAATCTGTCAACTCTTTTATATATATATATATATATATATATATATATATATATATATATATATATCTTGGAGATCCTTCTAATCCTCCGGAAAATTTTTAAAAGCAACGGAGCATTTTGTACAAAGAAATACTTCGATGGGAAACGAAGATTACACTTTTTGAAGCAATCATTTCATCAACCCTCCTGTATGCCTCTGAAATTTGGAGCATGAATTAGCTCGATAAACTGGAATCGGCCAAACTTGCATTTTACAAATCTTTATATTTTTGGCCAAAATGCACACTTAACTATATGGTTAGACTGGAAACTGGGCTGAGCCACATAACAGTTCAGGTGTTGAATACAATCCTTAATTTCTGTATAAAAATATTGTCAGTCTCTGAAAATAGAATAGCAAGAGAATGTTTCAACAGACTAATAGCAATAATACTAAAATCAATTATAATTGGGTTTCACAAATAAAAGCTATAGCAATTTTAAATAATGTGCAAGAGTACTTTAGCGATATCTCGTGTGAAACAAATTTCCTAGCAAATAAAAACAAAATTTTAGAACAAGCAACAAGTCACATATTATCCACCGACATCAATAGAGTATATAGTTCATCATACAATCCCTGCTATAGAAGTGTCATTATACCAGCCCCAACCCGAAGATTATCTGAAATTCAAAGTGAATATGAAGAAAGTAAGATTAGCTAGCCAACTGAGAATTTCAAATAACAGTTAATTGAAGCTGTATCACAATAAAAAAATGAAAATAAAAAAATCCGGAGAAATTTGTGAATGCTGCCAAGAATTTATATCGGACGGATTAAAACATTTATTAATTGCAATGCTCGGAATACAGGTATCATAGAGAGCAATACTTGAAGAAGTTTATAGCCACAAGTGATGACTTAATGCCCCTGGAAAATATTATTCACATTAAGGACATTCATAAACTGAACATGATTTACTTATTTCTATCAGCAGTAAGCAACTAGGCAACGGCATAGTATATACAATTATCTTGATAATTAAACACTATAATATAGAAACGTTCACCGAAGTCAATTAACACGTCACAGTAAACAAATAAATAAAAGTAAATAAATATAATGTTAAGTACTGATCAGATTAAGTTATAAAGAATTTTAGAAGTTTAAGTACTACTTGAAAATATTTGTTTAAAAAAAATGTATTATTTTGTGTATATAGTAGGTTAATATTGCCACTAGTTCTTATATATTTTTTTGTATATTATTAGTAAGTATAGACTCAGGCTAAAATATGTAGTCAATGTGTGTGTTATATTAGTCAATAAAATCTATCTATCTATCTACCATTACACTATTACATACGAAGTGATAACCTCATCAGGCGGAGCAGAATTTCACAATGGACAAAGACAACTCATTTTTTTGAGAGACCAATCTGATTGGCATGGGAAATAACTATAGGTAGTATTTAATTAGATTTAAAAGGTCAATGGTTCGATTTCCCCTCTTTTGATTTTGAAGCTTTGATTCGGCAAACCATTTCTTGCATGTTAAGTGAGCTGATTTCGAAAAAAGTTTGAATGTTTTCTCAGCTAATTGGAATTAATTACTGAATTAAACTTTACTCGAAAACATTTATATTTAAGATATAAAGCAGCCAGAAAATATCATATCATGAATACATGCTCATCTACCTCTCATAAACATTATACTATTACAATCAAAAGCCAACATTCTCTAATTATAATTTGCTTTCATATACAATAAGGCAGTTCAATGAAAAGCAATTGTCTTCCAAAAGATTTGTTGATAAAATTAATTGAATATTTACTTCATACTCTCCAATCTGGCAAAATTATTTAGTGTCATGATATCTCGCTGGAATCGTTACAACTTTATAGGTTATATATGCGTTTTCTACAAGCCAATTCTGTCATGTATTTTTTCTTTTTGTTTAGCAATCGTGAGGAGGGGGGGGGTAGAAGTATAAAATTTTAAGTGATGCCGTCTCCTATATGAATACTGATGACATTTTGGTTTCTTTTGTTTATAACAAAAACAAATACAAATGATGTTGCATATATATGAAGAGATATTTACAATTGCGTTAAATGACCTGCATAATAACCCTTCCTCTTCATTGTTTGGTTCAATGCGGTTGAAAAACGGGTACTTCACCACCCCTAACAATCCCAAATGTTATATGCCAAATGTGATTTATACTTATTCATTTCATTTTAAAATATATGATTTCTATATTATTAGTGAATATAATTTTAAGTATAATAGCATTGAAAGTGTTTCTTGAACGAAGAAAGGGTCGTAAGCAGAGTAAATTCTATTTTTTGGCTGAGTTAAAACACGATTGGTAAAGTTTTATCTGCTTTGAACATTTCCATTCTTTGATCAATGGCGAGAATTTATCCAGCCAGCAGGAATCTATAACTTGTTTATTGGGAGGACGCCATAATAATGCTATATATTAGCTCCGCTAGGCTTATGGCTAAAGTAATTAGGCTTGCAATTCAGGCAACCTTCCTATATACCCAATTTATGTACACAAAGCGTGGACTAATGGAAGCTCGCATAGCCATGCTAACTTATTCCATCCTTGAAAATATAAATAGGGATCATTTACCATGGAAATATAAAAAAAGACATTATCTTAATAACTAATCTCAATTCAGTAAAATAATAATAAGGGAAATATTGATGAATATATGTTTCGACTTCAATGTAATCGCTCACTAAGCTACGCCCTCCAATTCTTCATCTTCTATGTCGAGCATTTGAAGTGATTACTCATAAATATGAAAGATCATTGAAATTGCATTGATTTGTAGTTAGGTGGGGGAGTAAACAACTGCTGCTTCAACTGACAAGAATTCCAATTTGTATGCTATTATTGCCCGAAATGTGAAAAAAAAAAAAAAAAAATGATTACCACCAAGTAGACTTTCAGAGTCGCCTTTTATTTTGTTAGTTTTATTTATGAAGACGCTACTATGAAGGAAAAATATTTAACAAAAGAGTATAAGCATACGTGGGAAGCAATACAAACACACACACACACACACACACACACACACACACACAAGAAAATACGTGTACAATGCACTCGTCCCTTCCAGGAAGGCCATGAAAATAATTACTTATAACGAAATTGTTTTGGATTACACTCGATTTTTCCCCAGATATGAAAAAATGAAAAAGTCATAAGTTGAAGCTATATATGTCGATATCCGTCAAATTTGTTCATCAATAATGTTGCTTGTTTAATAATATTAACTTGTTCCAAAGCCCGTCAGTCCTGTGCTTTTACCCCTTGGGGTGGAACGATTTATTTTAATTGCAGGTATAAAACGAATTCCACAATAATTATATCCGGGAATGGTAATGCTATGAGTAGAAAAGAGTAAATATAAAATCAATTGAAAATAATGAAACAAATCAAGATGAGAAATGGAAAAATAGTATTATATAACATTTTTCATTTTAAAAAAGTCCGTCACGCAGGGGCTGCGTAAACTAAGAAGATTTCCCATGTGAAGATTTACAATAGAGAAATCTGCATACTGGTAATACAAGCCCACCATGAATAAATACAAACGGTAATAAGAAAACTTTCAGTTAATTTTAATAAATTCCCAACTGAAACGGCTTCTGAATTGTAAAAATAATTTATATTTTAATAACACAAATTTTAGTAGTACAAGACCTAAAGAAGGGGGGGGGCGGCGGATGAACAGACCGTATTTGCATAAATCACACAAAGTAATGAAAGTAAGGTAAGGTTAGAAGAAGCTTCTACCTGAGCCGAGTATTGACGAAAATGGCCGATCTAATCCGAACTATAACCGACCACAGACTTCATATAAATGCAAATATCTCGGTTAATATTCAAGATAGAGAATAAATGTATATAATAATATTTATAGTAAATTTAATTTGCAATAAGATTGGTTCTATACAATTTTAGATATTTCGAATTTTTGAAAATCCCCCCTCTAACCCCCCCCCCTCCCACTGGTCCGATTTCATCCGTTAACGAACTTGATCTTCCTTTTTACATGAAACGATTAAATACCTAGTTTGGTGACGATTAAACAAAAATTGCGACCGCTAGAGTGTTAACAGACAAATATATATATAGTTTTGAACGGACCTCATTTTCGTCATTCCCTGGGTAGGATCGATGGACATTTGAAGAAATTTGTCGAAAATCGCGTCATGAGTACGACCTCAATAGCTGATTTCACTTGGGGAAATCTGCTAAAATAACGGCTGGAAATTGACGAAACAAGAAAATTTTAGGAGTATTTGGGGTCACAACTGGCGACTAGCAGAGAGGGAGGGGGCCTCCTGCTACTCAGCAGGACAGAACTCTGCATTTCCAATTCTACGTTTAGGCAGATACCCCTCCAGCTCAATGTAAAGAGGTTCCAGTTTCTGAATTATTTTATGGTCATGTTCAATAACCAATAAAGCTACGACATGTTTCATGCTTTTATTTTTTGGTAAAATGAAGTAAACACGGGATATATCCTAAAACTATACGGGAGTCATTAATTTTATTAGTGTTTATTTAAGTGTTTGTAATGAATGCATATTATGACAAATAATTTTGTTTTAGTCACATATGGTAAATCTAAATATGATTCGGATTAGTGAGGTTATATATCTCCGTCGCCCCCTTCTCATTTATTTATTTTTTCTAGAAAATAACTTTGTTATTTATTTCCAAAATAGAAATGAAACTATAAGAGCATTTCCGTTATTTAATTTGCATAATGTATTATTTAAACAAAGCGGAAGTTATAGGGATCAAACTTTTAGGTGCTGCTAATATATCATCTTATTTCCGATATCTTGATGTTCTTGAAACAAATATGTACCATCATAACAATTAGACGTTAATGATAATGTTATTATGAAAAAAGACAATATCCATTTAAGTTTGATATGATTTAAAGTATTACTTATTTTGCAGGGAGGGCTACAATCTCTTCCCCTCACCTATATTTTTAAATATAAATGAAATTATTTTAGGACAATACTATTATTTAATTCCATCAGGTAGATAAATTATTAAAAAAATACTTTGAATCAATAATTTAAGGAAAACTATGATGATAGCCCTCATGATGGAGCGAAAGGTGACCGGAGGCTAATTGAGTTAACTTATTTCCTGTGAAATGCTGGCATTTTCTGGAAGTGATTTCCTCTGGGCTCTACTAGTACGAATATAATCTAATGTACAAAACTATGTTTAAACTATATGTGCTCGGATTGATTTCTGACAGAAAATAAGTTTCATTTTAGATGATATTTAATTTTAATAAATGCTATCCATAATTATGGTTTGAAGTATTCAAAAAGGTGAGTTAAAAAGTGCAGAGGGATAGATCGGGAACAAATTTTGATTTATTCTTTAAAAGTAAAATTTCTCGAATATAAGTCGCCTGCCTGACCCTCACCGGAAAACAATGCGCCCAGTCGGGAAGTGTAGTTGTAAACATTGAAGCCTTGCCCAAAAAAAATACTATCATAATTCAGCCTCAAATGATTTCCCAGGCTACCTTAGCCCGTATATATATATATATATATATATATATATATATATATATATATATATATGTGTGTGTGTTACAAGTTTGATTAAAGTTCAAAAATATTTCAAGTTCTTTTAAATTTACTTTATATGGTACGAGACTGAAACCGTTGTAGTCCCAATCTGTTTATTAAGCAGACCATTTTGTATGGTGATTAGCTTAGATACTAAACCCTGTTCGAGTAGCACTTTTCTTTGTTCTCATAAATTCCGAAGTTAGGCTGGAGTTGGGAGGTGGAAATGGGTGCGGTTGGTGTGAGGCTGGAGGGGAGGGAGTGGAGGAAATGGGTTTAGGGGGACAAACTTAGCCCCGTTACACTAGTCAGAGGCCCGGGACGGAGAACAATAGTATCGTGAATATTCAATGAACCCCACTGGAAATTGTCCGCCTCCTCCCTTCGGAAGGGCAGTTTATTCGGAGCTCCGAGGACAGCACATGCGCCCCTCCATGGTCACACGCCATTCCTGGCTAATTGCAACCTTAATCAAATGTCATTTTTGAACAAAAGGTAGATAAATGTGGAGGTGAGTGTGTTCAACTAGAAATCAATTATACGTGTGTGTGTGTGTGTGTGTGTGTGTGTGTGTGTGTGTGTGTGCGTATCAATCATTCTGTTGCAACAACGTCATCCCCCAAAAATACTGAAATTATGGTTTATAGAATAGGCTATGCATATCTGGTGGATGGTCGGATATTGAGAAATATGTATGGTTTTGACTGTAGATTTATGATGATGATTGAAATAGTTTGTCGAAAGGTGACCTCATTTAAGTCATCATTATAGGAGAAATGACAGATGGATGAAATACAAGTGAAATGTTTCCACTGATTTATTTAACGCTACACGTTTCGTGTACTCTATAACGCCTCTTCAGGAGTAATACACTTATCATAAAAAGATTCAACCTTACCACCTCGGATGTCAGGAAAAATCTTTTTGGATAGAGGATATGCGGACAAAAAGAAAATATAATCATTATTCAGACTCCCAGAGCAACACAGTCATTATATAATTATAATCATGATAGCATAATAATAGAGAGCAAAAAGTTGATGGAAACGTTAGCAATATTTAATTTTTGCTATGTTTGTTTTACTACGTGGTGTTTACCACACAGCACTCATAAGATAAATAAATAAATACTCTTAACATTTTCTTGTTTCGTCAATTTTCATCAATTTTAAAAAAATGAAAAATGTTATACAATAGTATTTTTTCCATTTCCAATCTTGATTTTTTTCCTATTTTCAATTGATTTTATATTTACTCTTTTCTACTCTTAGCATTAACATTCCCGGATATATGATTTAGGATTTATATGGTTTGGGCAATCAACAGCTAGGTTATTATGCCCTTTATATTAGTATGATGCTGTTTGCAAGTGTCTGTATACTTTATGTCGTAAATAAATTATCTAATAGATTGTATATATTGCTCTTACCATATCCTAATGGTATTTAAGTTGCTAATTTTTATATAATTATTTATTAACTAAATCTAAGTTTTCTTTCTTAAAAGTACTTATTTCCTACTGGTATTACAATTAGCTAATATTACAATTAAATGACTGACACTATGTACTTTTTTCATTTTTTTTTTTCAATTAATTTAAATCATTTTATCACACATACTCACACACTTACTCATACATACACTTACTGCATTTATTTATTTATTTATTTATTTTAGAATATTTTTTTTATTATTTTTTTTATTTATTTATTTTATTATTTTTTTAATTTATTTTTTTTATGCATAAATAAATTATTTTTTTTATAAATTAATCCCGGATATAATTATAGTTGAATTCGTTTTATAACTGGAATTAAAATTAATCGTTCCACCCCGGGGGGTAAAACATAGGACTGACGGTCTTTGGAATATGTTAATATATTAAACAAGCAACATATGGTTGCGAAAAAATTAATACGTGGAAGATTGCCTGAAGGAGAGGGAGCCGTGTGGTTCATCGAATTAGGCCCGCCGGCAGAATCTAATTAGGGCCTTCCAGGAAGTTCTGGAACTTTCCTACGCCTAGCCCCTTCTCCAGGTGACCCTGCCAGCCCCCAAGTTCAGTTGATGCTCGACGGACTTCGAGGGATATTCAGCACTACAGTGCGACTTAGTGCAGTGCGGTAAAGTGTTGTGCCGTGAAGAACAGTGTTGTGTCGTGACTGTAAGTAACAGTTTAGTGCCGTGTTTAAGACAGTGCAGTGCCGCGAAGTAAAGGACAGCGCAGTGCCGTCTTTATGTGAATATCAGTTACCCTGAGTGAATTATTGGACTGTGTAATCTGCAGAACAGCGACACTATCAGTGTAATACTGTGAGTAGTAATAATTAACCAAGAGTATTGTGCATTGTGAAATAAATTGTGCAGTGATACACTGTGAAACTTGTGTGTGTTTAATTTTGCAATCCAAAAGAACTCTTATTATCAACGTTTATTTCTGGTTTTGTAATAAAAACGTAACATTATCCTCTATCTAACTTGCGGCATAGAGGATACGAAACATGTAGAGGAAAATAAATCAGTGGAGATATTTCACGTGTTTTTGATGAATTTATCCATCAACAATAGTTATTTTGCAATATTGAAACAGCAAAGTTATATATCATTAGTTTTCAGTAACGACACGAATACAGCTAATGAATGGTGTATATTTATATACATGTGCGTATCGTGCATAGCGTAGGCTTCGCTAGGGAAACGATGACTGCGTTGCTCGGGGAGTCTGAGTAATTAATACTATTAAGGTCTTCGGGTCTTGACCGTGTCTTCATATTGGTTGCCAACGTTTCGCTAGACATGCTTCTAGCTTCCACAGGGCTATCTCTGAGACTGAAGAGTTGTTAGTTCATCTCTGGTATATATTTGAGTCTTATCCGGTTTCTTTGGGCGGAGTCTTCCCTTCCAGGTGTCTACGGACACTTGGTCCGGTGGTCGTTCATCGCCTATACGTTCATCGTTTTCGTTTCTTATTCGAGGTCTCTGTGGAATTACCGGCTTCCAGAGTTTGCTGAGTCTATATCCATCCTCTCTATTGAAGTTGTTAGGGCATTTCGCTATTTCTATAGCTTCTCGAACCAGTCTTTCTTGGTAACGGTCAACCTTTGCCAGTACCTTGACTTCATCGAATTTAATGTTATGGTTGGTTTCCCAGAAATGTTCCGCTATGGCTGATTCTTCTGTCCGAAACTTTTTTAAACTCTTGATGTGCTCGGCGACCCTGGTGTTTATCAATCTGCCGGTCTGGCCAATGTATTCTGAGCCGCAGGAACATGGTATGCTGTATATCCCCGGGAGTAATGATTGTAATTTCTTTTGGCTTAACGATGGACGATATTTTTTCAATTCCCATCTCATGTCATTAGGCTACTGTTTTCCCAGTAACTATAGCGAACTTATAGAATTTTTTAGTCTCAAAGATAAAAAGAAGAAAAAATGAGTTTTAAATGAGTGGGTAGCAATCATTCAAGTACCATAGGCAATAAAAGTCATAATTATGAACAGCATTGTTTTATAAACTATGCAATAATACAAATTTATTTCCTATAAGTGTTTTCAAGCTTACCGATTTTATATATTTAATTACGATCATTAAAAATACTCTGATGTATAACTGAAGAAGAACTTAAAGAAAGCTTTGTATTCATAGTTGTACTTACTTATTCTCTGTTATGTTTAGCATATAATCGGATCAATGTTAATAACTAGCAGAAGTAAATGGGTACACCTCCCCAGCAATTTCAATCCACTTTAACATTGTTTTGTATAAATAATATATGATATTTAAAGAAATATTTCTGGGGGAGAAAAAATCATTACTAAAAGAGCAAATAAAAAACATTACATCATTGTTCATTATATGCCTGTATTAAAACGCTTAAATGAGTACTAATAAAATTATTGACTCCCGCTAACATGTTTAGCTTACATTTCATGTATACTTCGGTATACGATAAAAGTTACTTTAAATAACAAAATAAACAACTTTTGTCAAATGCAACTTTGGCGAATAATCAATAGGAAACGAAATATCGCTATTTTTCATTTCAGGCCCCCCTTATTCCCTGTTAGTCTGAGAGAATATTAGTATAGCCTATAGTCTACGTTGGGTTAGTAGAAATATACGTACCATGTTTCATAAAATTAGTTTTAGTAGTTTGGGTGTGAAAAGGTAACAAACAGTCACCAAAGCCACAAATTGCAGATATCTTGTCTATGGCGTCTAAAACGAAAAAGTATCCTGAAATTTTAAAAAAAGAATTCAATGAACATACATACGTTACAATTTTATATATATATATATATATATATATATATATATATATATATACATAAACACACGCACATATAATCAGTGTATGTCTCTTACATTTTGATTATTAAAATCGACAGATTACATTTATCATATTTCAAATAATGTGACAAAACCGATTACCTGCAACGTTTCATGGGCACGTTATTGCAACTCATGCGCCGTTTTGTTTTTTTTTGAACGGAAATTAATGTTTGGTGTTGGTCATGGAGTTTACCCGGAGCGTAATGCTCTGGTCGTGGGTAGATAGGCTTATCCACACCGCTTTAAGGGTATAAATTACGTTAAAGACACACGCTGTCAGTATGTACGTATAAGTATATGTTCATATATATATATATATATATATATATATATATATATATATATATGTATACTAGCTCAGATACCCGGCTTCGCCCGGGAATTCATTTGAGGCTGAATGGTGATGGTATTTTTTTGGCGAGGCTTTATTTTGCACGATATTTTCACATTTACCCGTCCCAGTGTTTAGGGTTTACCCGTCGTTTCTGTGGATTTGTTAATAATAGAATTCATTGTTTATGTAAGACTTCACTGCCCTCCATATTGTCATATTTTCCGTCTCCTGTGCATTATCGTTAATACCCAACAAAATTGGTGGCTCCCGCTTTAGTATTTAGTGTATATCTTGTTTATAATGCGTTATACGATAAAGTGTATATGTCAAAAGTTACTCTAAATAACAAAATAAACAACTTTTGTTATGTTTATACTTGCTGAAAAACCAATAGGAAACGAATTATCGCTCTTGTTCATCTCAGAGAATTTTAGCCTAAAGTCTAAGCTGGGTTAGTAGTAATATACATACCAAGTTTCATAAAATTCGGTTCAGCTATTTATGCGTGAAAAGGTAACAAATAAACAAACAAACATACACGAAAGAAACAAAATGCAGTTATGGTGTCTATGGCATGTGAAAGGAAAAGTTATCGTGAAATTTCGAGAAAAAAATCAATGTACAGACAGAGGTTACAATTTTATATATATACAGTTCATATTATGTTATAAATTATACATGAATAAAGTGTACAATCACCGGTTGAATGTGGCAGGAGTTATATAGAGTTGATTGGGTACTGTTTCTTAGGGAGTTTTGTGATTGTTGATTTTTATTGTTAGAATTTACTATAATAAAAAGGTGGACAGCATTAACAAAATCATTTCAAAATCAAAAAGTTTTTTTACTTAAAATTATCAAAAGTATTGGCTGTCTAAATGAGAGTATTTGACACTTATTGAACTAGTTATTGCTTCAAAGTATACATCTTGAATTGCGGCAAAGTTCAGTTTCCCCGAGTGGCTTTTTTGTTAAATCTGTTGATTTTGTTTTATCATTAATTTGATTTAAATCTAATTTTATTTAATAAAATTCCATACATTATTACTAATATTAAAATTTCTTCTTCGCGTGATAAAGTCACTCTTTCCATACTTATTAAACATTCACGCTGGATTATGCTACAAATTTAAACAATTACAATCATTAAACGAATTATAATAGCCCAAAATATCAGAAAATGCTGAAACAAAACATTCAAATAAAACACTGTTAGGAATGTAAACAGTAATTACTATGTTGCTTTTAAAGCTCTATTTTTTTGTACTTAAATTTGTACTTTTTTTTTTAACCCTCCGTTAGTCGCGGCGTCCTGACAGGTGCATCTTTGAGGTGTTTTTCCAATAACTTCCGATTGAGTGGACCCAACGACTTCCGCCTCCAGCAATGCTTCTAGCTTCCCTTCCTCCTCAAAACAGTATAGGTTTGACCTTCGAAGTTTGTACACAGTGCGTTCCTTATGCTAAAATCACCCCACAGGTGCACCGCGACCAAAGTTGTAATTATTTCAATTTCTTTTATTTCTATATTTAATGTATTTATCTTAGACATATTTATCATTTGACGTTTGTAGTGCCTTGATTGTTTTCGAATAGTTACAAATACCTACAAAATAGGGAATTCACCTCTGAGGTGACCGCGACTAACAATGCATTTTTAAAACATTTTTCAGATAAAATGGACCAGGAAATACGTATTTTTGACTTGATTAATCAAAATGACATTGCTAGACTCCACCAAACATTACTGGATCATTTCGAAGAAGACGATAACATACAGAACGACATAGATTCGGAATTTGAAGAACGGCTTGGAAGAACGGGGTATAGACTCAGAGACTGAACAAAGTGACGTGGAATCGGAAAGTGATGGGGAGGATGAGCAGTCACACGAAAATATGGTGCATTGAGAAGTGTGAACAGAAAGATCGTTGACCGTTTCGAGTCAATTAGTAAGTAAATTTCTTTGCGTTAAGTAGGGAAACAAAATTACACCTTCCGGGATTGAAAGGGGCGGCAAAGGAGGCTACTAATGAACTTGACTGCTGGTTCTGTCTCTTTGATGAGACGATTATCAGTAGTATTGTGCACTGCACAAACGAATTTATAAAAATCGTTGAGCCAGAATTTTCTAGGGCTACCAAAGAGACAGACTTCACAGAAATAAAAGCCTATATAGGCCTTCTTTACTTAGCTGGCACTTACAGAGGAGCGAGAATGAATTTAGAAGACTTTATGTAAATCCTGTTCGGCAAGAAACTCACCAGAGTAGAACTAGATGGCACTGAAAGAGAAACGTTTTAATGTGCTTTTCTATCTTAAATGTTTTCTTATATTCGTTATTCCTGCAGAAATCAAATGATTAAGTAGTTCTAAACTATTGTTATTGTACTTTTTTATAGATATTTTCTAGTAGCTAAGTAAGTAGTACCTAAAGAATTCATTGTTCATAAATTGCTTCATGTTACCTGAAATGAATTAATTTCTTTGATAGTTGTAAGACATATTCATGTGTTACTTTGCTAACTTTTAAAATAAAATAGTTTTACTATTTGTTCAGATAAGTATTTATATTTGTTTAACTCTGTTTTTTTCCTCTAAGAAACAGTTTTACCAACATATTTCTCCATCGTCACCTCATAGGTGACCCGCGCCTAGAGTCGTTTGGAAATGACCCGCGCCTAACGGAGGGTTAATGAGTTGATGTGAATGAGCTGCTTATTTTCTGATCCTCTGTGTATAGAATCAATTTGTCTACGGCTCTTCACCCTAATGTGCGTTTGCATTTATTGAGTATCATCAATAGACCGTTTGATGTTTCAACATAAACTTCAAAGACTCGCATGAAGTACAAAAGGTTTTAAGCTAAAGTGCTTAATGCACTTACATACTATTACTTGCAGCCCTTTCTGAAAATGAGGCTTTGTCATCAGATTATAACATTTAGTATTGGCAGCAGCTACGATCCTTTCATATTTTATCCCCGGCCTTCTTACGTATTCTGCCATCCATACTCTTCTACCATTGCCACCAATTTCTCTCCCACCCGGTACATGGCAACGTGTCTGTTTTCTCGACGTTCCAAAAAAGAAACTGTAATGTATATTAAACTCGTAAGATCTTTTAAGCATTTACCTAATTGAGAGTAGGTGATCTGTGAACTTCACTTCGATACTATCACAGTATTCCCTCATTCCTCTACACAGACCTCTGACATGTAGAGTGAAGAAGCGCTGTACCACCATAATGTTCACATTTAATATTGTTAATTTTCCTTTTTAAGTATATGGACAATATCAGGACACTATTAAGGAATTTCTTTAATACCCATGTATCATAAATCATCGAAAGAATCCACCTCTTGAAAATGAATCGTCCGGTATACTTCAGTAAGTCAGGGGGATTTCGTCCAGTCCTCGATTTTTCACCTCATCTCAATCAGATAGCTCAGCTTTCTTAATAACTATGTCTTTCCGCTTTCTTCAAGACCGACAGCTCTTTTGTCTTCTTACTACACGTCTTTTCATGTTTCTCCTAATTTCAGAGTTGCATTGCATGTAATTGCCTGTAGTTTGATTCTGAAGAACCTCTTAGTGCAATAATAATATCCGACTCTTACATGATGGAGCTTTTCTTATAAATAAACACGTTGACTCACTCGTTGTGCTTTCCACACTATTTATTAGGAGATACTCCATTACCCCGCTTTATCAGTTTCCCTCCAAGGAGTGAACCAGGAGGAGGGGGGGGGTTAGAGAGGAGGAATTTCGAAAAATCAAAATATTTCCGTTACTATAAGTCGTATTGAAAAAGTATATGCATGAATCTTATTGCAAATTAAATGTCCTAAGAAAATTTTTATACACGTTTATTCTCTAACTTGAATATTAACCAAGATATATGGATTTTTCAGTTTTCAGGCTTCAGTAAACCCCCACTTCTACTAGTGTTACATAAACAATACTCTGTTATATAATAAACCACACTATTCTAAGCTTAAATACCAAAAATATTGTTTTCCAGAGACCTTTACTATACGAGATAGATTCAAATATGTTCAAGTGACCCTCCCCCCGTCTTAAATTCTTGGACGACTAAAATATGATTGATCGAGTTAAAAATTATTTTGATTCATTATAAATTAAAGTACTAGGTATAGTACATTGTTTTCAATAAAATGAATATGGTTATATTCTGATATATTTCAGTTATTGTTTTTCTTTCCGCTGAGCCGTTGGCAGACCTGCTTGTTTACATTTGAGTCGCTTCCCGCCGGCAGGGGAAAAAGTTCTCATTATCGTTTGTATTTATTCACTTAATATTCTCGGTGGTGTTGTGTTAGCAGTATGTAGGTTTATCTATTATTAATCTTCACGAGGGGAATCTGGCTCTCTCATGGGGAATAAAATGTGAATGATTGGTAGAGAATGACAAAGAATGAGGCTTTTAGAAATCGGGGGCTGGGATAGAAGAAGACGTGGTAGCCGAGAGCGTCTAAGAGAGGCTCTGGGAGGAATAGAGCCTTAGCGAGGCATAGCCCTCACCCCACCAGAGCTGAATTATTTATATCTAACCCACTCCCTTTCAATTAGGACTGGCTAGCATGTCCCTCCTCTTCGCCCCTTTGCCCCTTCTCAGAAATTAATTCAAAAATATTCAGGGAATTGCTTTTTAAGCCCTCAACACGATCCCATCTCTTTGACCACCGCACATCCATTCAGTTCATACAAAATCATGCTATTTCTCGTTTTCTTCATCAACCTTGTAATACTTGTTTTACAAGACACTATCATTTCTTTGATTAATGTGAAAACTTTATTCGGTTTACCTAGAACGATTTGACCAGGTTTCTATTATGAGACCGAGGTATTCAAGATTTCCTAATGAAACGATTCTTCAACTTATTTAATTTGTTATTAACTACAGATTCTTTCAAATGGATGACTATAATAGGTAGTTGTGTATTATACCCACCACATGCTAGTTACAATGTAGAGTGCGCCACTGTTTTAGGCCTGAAGTACTACGACTGCTCGCTGGCTAAGGAGGTTATCTTTTGGTTTTGTTGCGTTTGTTGTTTATTGTGCGTTAGTGTTTCTTGTTTATTCGTTTAAAAATGCTAATTTGGGATTTGCCAAAAAGAGAACAAGTGAAATGTGAGTGAAAGTCAAATAAAATGTTTTATTGTTAACAAATTTTATTTTATTTATCATTATAATTCTTTATAAGGTTATAATATAATTATAACCTCATTTGCTGGCGAGCAATCGTAGTACTTAAAACAGCAGCGCACTCTACAATGTAACTAGCATGTGGTGGGCATAATACACAAGTACCCTAAAATATACCTAAATATATTTAGGTTAGTTTAGTTTCATATGTATGTTTTTTGTTAGTTAACGCTCTTGCGACTGCATCTTAAAACTTGCATGTTAAATTAAAAATCATGTTTGTTCGTTGACGCAACTTAAGAGTATTTTTTTTATACAGTCACTGGGACAAATATTTATTGTATTTAGCCGTTAACTAAAAATGTTGTCCATAATAATAATTAACTTATCATTTAACGTCTAAGAGGGCATTAGTTCTAATTCAATTTCAAATCTGCCTCTTGATAGGACTTTGATCTTAAATATATATATATATTATTTTGGACGATACGATTATTTTGGAATTTATTATGACTCATTTAGCATTCTAACGATCTATTGACAACAAGAATGTAGAATTTGTGTAATTGCACAATTTTTCAAGAAGTACCAAACGAGACATGAAACATGTGGTAGTAAATAAAATACATTGAGTTGTCGAAGACCGATTTTGCTAGTCGAAAATAAGCCAAGTCATAAACCTTTTCAATTTACATATAGATTTTAACACGTTCAGGACAGACTTCAAAAATGTGGTCTATCCACAAGTACGGCACGGGGTCAATTGACCCCGTGGTGCAACTATCCAAAAATACGGCACGGGGTCAATCGACCCCGTACTTACGTCCCCTTTTAATGTACTACTAACACTCGAAAAATGAACTAAATTGCCATATTCAAACATTTTTTTACTCTTTGGACATCAAAAAATATATGGCAGCCGCAGGCCGTGTTTTCATCAATTTTTTGTTACGTGACTTAGAAATGAATATTTACCTTACATTTTTCACCTTGTCGGGAACTTTTTTTCTCCTTTGTGTGATAATTTTGGTGATCAACGAAGGATTTTAATTTTTGTTATACATTAAAATGGGTTAATACGAATTAACTTTCAATTACAACACATTACAATAAAAATTTATTAGTTTATAAAGATAAAATTAGAAAACGAACTAGGAACTAGGTGTTTAGTTTAAACAAATAATTGGAAAATAAACATAATAAAGAAATAATATGAATAAACAAATAATTACTATGTAATTAACAATTCTTCATTATCACAATGGTTAGGACATAGATTTATGGCAGTTGCTGAAGCATTGCAGACAAAGTGACTTCATGTTGCACACTTCAAAATACGTTCTAACTTTTTTGTCTGCTTCATTAGAGGGCAATGTTTTTCTTAATTTTTCGTAACACAAGAAACACTTTTTTAATAAAGCTAAATCCACTAATTGTCGGCCACGTGATTTGCACATTATACAGATTAATGTTTCAAAACGACAGCAATAAGTAAACTGAAATGGAAGGGACGCGTTCTATTATTTACCTAAGCCTATGTAAATAACAGAACAAGTGGTTCACAGGAAAAGCACGGGAAATAACACGGGGCTCTATGAGCCCGTGCCGGACTAAAGCCCAAATACCACTCTCCAGGCCGGCACGGGGTCATAAAGCCCGTACATTTTTCAATGATATACAACGTATTTTTTGGATTTGAAATACATAAACGTACTATTTTTAATTATATTTACTAGTACAAAGCAAAAACCGTCAAAGTATTTTTTGAACATTTATCTTCAAAATCGACACGTCCTGGGAGACAGTTACGTACGGGGTCATTTGACCCCGTGCCGTACTGAACGTGTTAACTTCATTTTGGCTTAAAATGTCATTTACTTATGTGCGCTGCAGTCCTTTTAGGGCCAGATGGTTCCTTTAAATCATCGACCACCTCTACCTGGTTCCTCATTCTCATCCCTTGACGTGCCATACACGTTCATCGATTTGACGTTGCGTCTGATCCTCACTGCCCCAAAAAACGTTCTTTGGGATTTTATTTCCCAGATGTTCCACTTCCGTATGTAACTCTTTCTCTGATGTTTGCCTTATAAGTCTCACTTTCTTAAAGAGACCGTCAAAGAAGAGAGCCTCTTCAAGGGCACAGAAGCATATTGTTCGTGTGACCATTCCTGCTTTCATACCCGATCCTTCACAGCTCCTGTGTAAAACCCGTCGGATATTTAATCGTGCTTCATTATGGGAAAATGAAGTTTCTCGTTTTGACAGGTTCACGGAACTCCCCACTCTAGCGTGAGGTTCATTGGCTAATACCGCAACATTTATAGCAGTGATCAATACATAAGGTTTGGAACTGACATCCCAGTCTATAAATATTCTTTAGCGATACTTCCGAATACTTTTTTGTCTAAAAATAGAACGGCTAAAGATATCTTTCGTTAATAACTCGAAAACAAAGAAACAAGGTTATATGAAACGTTAATTAAATAAAAAGACACCAAATGTTTGTTGTGTCAACGTTATCTGGATGGAAAATATAGGCCAATGCCTACTTGGCTCCCACATATTCTGCGTGTGCATTCCTTGGAAAAATTCTGTTGGATATTGGTCAATAGAAATATATCTGTGAAAATCTATTTGAATTGGATAGCTGTCGAACGCAATACCGATATGAATGTTATAGGTGTAGAAAATGATTGAATAAAGAAGGAGTAGAGAAGAAGGACCGGTCGAGTAAGGGCGTGGGAGTTTGTTGAGATATCTTAACGAAATGTCTCTTCAGATTGTGCTGGTATTTTTCCAGATATTTTTTCCCCTTATCCCTGCGTCATATTCATGTCAATCCTCCCTCAGCCCATTGGCTCTCTACTCGGTTTTCTTAAAACCACATAGTACCTCCCCACCCACTCCCCCTTCATATTCAATATTTTAAATTACAGATGGGAATAAGTTGTCGCTCGTCTATTTACTTTGTCGTCCGTTACCTAACTATAAATAATAACCTTTAACTGGCCAAGGTGTCTTTAAAGACACCGTTCATATTTAACACAACCAGAGAGCAACTGCTTCTATTCTTACCCCTTTTGGGCCACAGTCCACACCCCTGCAACCTCCCAAGCATGAGCATATGCGACAAAAGATTTATTGTTATTGGAACTATTAACAATATACTAAAGCAAATCACCATTGTTTACCACCATATTCCACGCTAGTTACCAGGGTTGTTTCTAATTTATTAAAATATATGCTATTCGATTTAAATATGAACCAAAATGGGTGAATTAGTTTTAGAACATTGTATTTAAGTTCCTATGAGTTTAATTTTCTATTACGGAGAGAAATAGAGTTTTGGCATGGATTATAAAGGTGGTGTACTTAAGTTCACCCAGGCCTAATACCAACAAATTTGCCCAAGGTGCATGATTTTATATTATTTCTTACTTTTACCATTTTAATTGACAGATACGTATAAATGGCGAGTTGAAAAGATTTTGGCTTTGCTGCCAAAATTTGTCACTTGTGATGAAGGACAGCGACAATGAAGGAGAAAATGTACAGAAATGCCCCAAAATGGGTGAAGCAAATTTTCAAATTGAAATGAATGAAGTATTGGAACATTTTAATATTGGGGATGAAAGAGGGTGTTATGAAGAATACGTTGATAACAAAAAGTGTATTAGCATGATTAAATGGTATGACAACAAATGTGTAATAACGGCAAGTTCATATGTAGGTGCTTAGCCTGTTGAAATTGGTTCAAGATGATCGGGGGAGGGGGAGAGAAAAAGAAAAAATATCAAATGTCCTGCCCAAGACAAAGAATATAATTCTCAAATGGGAATTGTTGACTTTAGTGGCATGTTCTTGCACTTTATAGAACAGGTTACCGCTCCCACAAGTATTACACGAACATTATCAGCCAAATATTGAATTTGATGGTTAATAACGCATGGCTATTGTACAAAAGGAACAACCTTAAAAAAAATTGACTTTAAAGCAATTTCGAATGCACATTGCAGAGGATATTCTACTGCACCAGTGAGCTAAAAGGGCTAGTATAGTCAGGACCACCAATTGCAGCCAAGAACTGCTGCAGCTCTCATAGCCGATGCAGCAAGACTTGATGGGATGCATCATTGGCAAGTATTCACTAAAAAAAGGAAAGTTTAGACTGTTTCGCCAAAATCAAACGGTTGTTTTATGCCGAAAATGTAATTTGAAAGTTTGTAACACCTGTGAAAGGTGTTTTCTTGAATTTCATGGACAAGGGAAGGTTTAATGTTATTTTTCATGGATTTATACTTTGTTTAGAATGTACTTATTTTTTATTTACATTATGTTTCTTTTATTATCTAATAAAAAATTTAATTGCATTTTTAGAAACTATTTCAGTTTTTTAAACATAACTTACATACACCCCCATTGATTTACGGTGATTGGCCAGAGTGTACTTAAAGACACCACCGTTGATTTACGGTGATTGGCCAGAGTGTACTTAAAGACACCACCGTTGATTTACGGTGATTGGCCAGAGTGTACTATTTTTGGACACCATGTAATATTTTTGTTCAGAAAAAAAAAATTAACTAAAAGCCTATATATTCTATTTATTTTGAACGCAATAAATGTCATTATTACGACCTCAATAGCAGATTTTCCTCAAGGGAAATCTACTAAAAGGAGACTGAAGCTATAACCTAATAATATTGAGGACATGGAAAAAAAAGACATAACTTACAAACCATGCTCTTAAATTTGGAGATGCCTTTGATTTTGAAAACGTAAATATATTGGGAAAAGAAATGGATACAGCTAAAATAATAAGTAAATGAAAACATATATATTTCTAAAGGCATGAAAAAGGCACTAAACAAATTGGACACATAAACAGAACTTTCTCAGTTTAATAGTTTTAATGTATTTATAATTTTGCTATTTAGTTAAATTAGTCAAATACTGACGCTACTTCATGGAGAGTTTTTTTTTTTAAAATAATAATAGCAAGATCGATTGTAAAGGTATATTTTTTCCTTATCGATTGTAACCCTGTATTGAATTTTGTTATCATCGGATTCCAGGTTGTGTCTTTTTAGGCAATGGGCTGACACCGTTTTAGTAGTAAGGTTGATGTACTCCTGTTGATGCATTGATGTAACGAATTCAAAATATATAGAGCTACAATTAAGTGAATGAAGTATTTCTAAAAATTCTGACCCGGTGCCTACAAGTAGTATCAACTTAATTTCGTTTACACGTAATCAAATTCCACTGTAATATTTTGAAAGTGCATGCCTCTTAAGCGCTCCTGCACACCATTGGTTTTGTCGTGGCTATATTTGTTTTGCTTCTTCTTTTTTTAGTATCTAATCTTAATCTATAATATCTGCTTTTCTTTAAAGTTTCTGTTTTTAACCATATGACTTGTTTACCGAAGGATTTTAGCAAATTTTTAATGCTACATTATCTTCATATTGAGATGTTATAGTGGTAGTTAACCATTGTAATTCGAAACTTTTTTTTAATTAAGATTTTATATTTCATAGTTTCGCCACTCAGTCAAAGCCTTTTTTAGTTTCGACGAGTAGAAGTAAATTCACGATATTTATACATAGTAATTTTTCATCAGTTTTTATAGCCACATCCACAACATTTGTATTAATTCGGATGGAAGTGAGGGGGGGGGTCAAAATGCGATGAGCAGCATATCAAGTTTTGCCCAATTACCCCATGTTGTAAATCATCATTGAAATATTCTTGGTAAGTACAATTTAGCTGCATATACTTTTAAATTACTAAGTGACTGCAATACGCACGACTGAAGACTGTTTCCTTTCACCCCTCTTCGTATATTAGCCCCAATTGATGAAAATGTATTGGCAAATTTGAATATAATATATTTATATTGAACTAAACTATTTTAGTTTATATCTTTTTTTGGGTTGTTGGTGATTTAAGATAAAACCATTTTTCAATTGTTCACAAATGCAGACACATTTATTTATTTTATATGCATAACTGGAGATATGTGGATAGTCGAATAAGGATTGTGTTGTGTAGTGATTTGTGTTTAGATATAGAACAATGAGAGCGAGCGAGCGGGGGCAAAGACATGTAGACTGCTGACAATGCACTACTGAAAATGAGTATTATCAGTTGCAAAAAGTGCATTAGCCTAAGTTGCAAAATGTTGACGTTAATAAGTAATAAATAATAATAATAATAAAAAAATGAGAGTGAATTGTATTGCTAGCTTTGAGAGAGTGATAAGCTAGTACTACTCTGTCTGCATGCCTGGCCCCCCGCCCTGCGGTATTGTTGAATATATATTTTTAAATTACTGAATTTTATAATACAACAATATTATTTTTAAAAAAGATGTTATTTAACACTTTTTTTCTTCTTTTTTTTAGTTTCATCGTGTCACACCGGTCGTGACAAACTTGGGCCTCTGCCGTCATCATCATAAATTTCAAGTACATATTTCGTAGGCTCCTATACAGGCAGGATAGAGAGAAGAATATGAGATAAATTCGTCAATGTGTCATCATTACATGTGGGTAATCTTAGGTTACGTAGTGACGGACTTCTACAGTTAATTCCGTTTAATGTAATTATAAAATTAGTTAACATTCAGTACCACATCACAAAGGGATGTTTTTACAATTAGGATGGAAATATAAATAATTGGCTGTTTTTTTGTTTTTTTATAAAATTCAACTAAAAAAATAGTTGTTTCTTGAGGGTTCATTTATTTTTTCAATTAAATCCCTTGTTGTTTCAATTTAAAATTCCTTGTACTTTTTCAGTTTCATTAATTGAGAAGATTTAGTTGAATCTGACAACTAATAATTAATTGATCAATCTGAAATTGTGAGTAACAGTGAAATAGTTTTCATGTCAAACTGCTCTGCCACAAATACATATTTCACAATATTATAAACGCACGCACGTGCCATTTTTGTGGAGCATACCTTATTTATTTCGTCAACTAGGTATGATCGATGGACATTTGAAGTTGCGTTCCAAAATCGCGTCATGATTACGACCTCAAGAGCAGTTATTCCCTAAGTAAAATTTGCTTAAAAGAAGATACAAATGTGAATGTGACCCAATTACTTTTTGAATATATTGAGCATCATTGGTGACCTTGGGCTATAGGTGATGCGTCCGTTTAATTTTCGCAATGACCTATGATTACTTTAGAGTAGAACTTATAGTGATTGAAAATCCATGTCCTGCAGTTGCCTATTCATGTAATGTCCATATCACTTTTTCCCTCCAGCGAAGTTCCTGTCCTCCTGTTCATTTCAACAATATTCCTTTACCACCAGCCGATTGTGTACGCTACCTTGGACTACATTTGGACACCAGACTTACTTGGAAATCCCACACAATAATTAAAAGACAGGAACTTAACAGACGATTCGGACAACTTTACGGACTGCTAAATAGAAGATCTCACTTTTCTACCGAAAACAAACTAACAATATATAAATTACTACTTAAACCAATATGGACATACGCATTACAAGTGTGGTGTACAGCAAAACCTTCAAACATCCTACGCATCCAGACTTTCCAATCCTAAGTCCTGCGCACCATAATAGATGCTCCATATTATAATCTCCGACCACACCCTCCGTAAAGATCTTAATACCCCATTTGTAAAGGACCTAATTCCCCTAAGATTCAAAACATTCCACAGCAGGCTATCCAATCATCCTAATCCAGAAGTCCTAGCCCTTTCCAGTACCACTCATCCTTATTCCCCTCCACAGCGCTTCAAGTACAATGGCCCAGAGATCTCCTATAGAAGTGTAAAGTGAAGTGATAGCAGTGGCTATTTTCTTATCAAGTGCCATTCCTCCTTAGCTCTTGACTTCCTTGCAGGCAGGGAGAGGCTGCTCCTCTCATTGTGGTGAAGGGGTGTAGCTTCTGTCGAGAGTGATGGAGGACGATTGAATTGTACATATCACATTACAAAATGCATTTAAATGCAGACTGTAATATTCTGAATAAAATAACATAATCTAAAAAAAAAATCATGTAATGTAGAAGGTTTTTGCTGTTTGAAATGCATGAATACCAGTTACATGATAAATCGCTTTAATTAACTTTACAAATTTTAAACTCTTTCTTCGTACAACTATAAGGCATTATTTTATTTTCTTATTGTATTTGTGACTTATTTGTAAACTGCATAGGCTTACTAATCATTGAATTTTCTGTATGGAATGGTAAAGACGACTGAATTCAGATGATTATAGAATTAGTTATCTCATCATTGTTCTATGAAATGAGATTTTTTGGAGTGATTTTCTATCAAGGAATGCCATTTATCTCACATTTATACATTGCAGAACGAATCAATTTGATTTGAATGCAGCTACGTAAAGGTAAAGTCGGAAGTTCTGGATTTTATTTTATTAACTGTTGGGATAATTGGTATTACTATAAATTTGTGAAAGAATTATATGTGGCATATTTTGTATGGGACTTTAACGTTTGTTTTGAAAGTATTACGCAATTTTCTGCCTCAACTTTTTGTGTTAATCTGGGAATGATTTCAGTTAGATGTCGTATATAGAAGATTAATTTTTGATTAATACATTTTCTCTGTGTCAAATATTTTACGTTATTACTATTTTTGTTTTCAGCTTTATGTATACTACCAAGCCTATTCATTCCATTTGTAATATAAGCTACTACAAGAAAAACAATACCCACGATGGTGTGATTAAATTTTAAGTTTTGTGTACATAGGTTGAAATAAAGAATAACATGAGATGGATTCATGCAAGAAAAAAATTTAGAGATAATTCATCCACTAAGTTCATGGTTATTCTGAGGACTGCACTAAAGAAGACATTATGAATAAATACCAAATATTAAAAAAGTGGGTAGATATAAATAATTTAAAATAGAAAATTAAAACTTTGTGGAATACTCTGGAATAGATTTCATAGTTTATATCAGTATTGACTGCAGTTAGATAGTTGATAATGTTAATATTAAACTTAACTTGGTGAAACCAAGTTGAATTCCTTGCCTGTCAGTCTCTGGCACACAAGCAGATACTGTAATATTTGGATCGTCAGAAACACTTAATACCTGTTGATTTCATATTCTATTGAGCTCGCCTACTGTTGGAGTTTAATATTCAGAGTGCTTTATAGTAAATAAAATAGATAGATAGATAATAATTTATTGGCATAAATACAGAACGTTGCCATCGGGTCTGGCCATTTGTTGTTAATTTGCTAGTCCTGCAGTCTCACGTAACACTTAACTTCAGTAGAAAATTAAGATAAGCTTATAAATAACAATATATGCAGTAATTTTAAGACAGTCGTTAACATCAAGAAACAACCGACAAAAATTATATTAAATGTTATTAATTAATAACTTTTCATAAAATAATACATTATTTAACTTTTCAATGCTTTTAATATTTAAAATATATTCTAAAAAGAAATGTTAAGAAAAAAAAAGTTCATCTTTGTTTCCAACAAAGTATGCTTTTAGGTATTGTTGTTTGTGAGCTTCAAAATAACAATAGATCAGTGAAGAATTCTGAGTTTTGTATTAAAAATATATCTTTTGCCAACTTGCATATTTCTTCTGGCTTAAGGTATATTTATGTGAAATATGTTTACTCAATCTGTAACAGAATAATAATTACAAAACTTACAAAAGTATTAGACAGGTACTCTTATTTTATGAGCTACAATATCACGTATTTATGTTAACTTATAATTATTCTCTACTCATGCCATACGATTCTATTCCTATAGAACATATGAAAACTGACTATTATAACTGCTAACATGCTAACGATTTGAACTGCTAAAAGCGCCAAAGATACATTTTTATTCGTTATATAAAGTCGACAATTAGGTTCAGCCAGTCATCTGCTATTAAATTAATTTCACAATATAAGTTATTGTTGTTCTACCGCACTGCTTTGTTCTACCAGGAATTCTGGAAAAGGGTAAATAATTTGGCAGGCCAGGTGGGAGGATAAAATTATGGTCCACGTTTCTTCAACACAATGCTAAATTATTTTTTGTAATATTTGAGTTTAAATTCAATATGTTTGAGTTCACTTTTTAAACAATATCTCATAGGTTAGTAGTTGAGTTAGAAAACTTAATTTTACCAGTTGTAACTTGCTTGTTAGAAGTTGTAATGACCCGATGTGAAGTACCCTGTGGCTGATGATGGTAGAGTCAGGAAGTATTCTGTTACTCAGCATGGGCTGGGGCAGACATTGAGTTGGATCTTGGCCGGAAATGAAATTGTATCAATTTATCCTTGATTTTCGATTTCGTCATTATTCTGGGAAATATTGATCTGCAGTGATTTTATAATATTTTCTGCTTCGTCTAGCCGCTAAAGTTTGCCTATAAATTTAAAAAATCGATTCCTGTATGAAGCATTTGTGTCCATTAATTTCAGTTGGTTGATACGCGTGAAGATTCGTTTCCCTCCCTCTCTATCCTTTGGACATCTGTGGTGACTAATTCTAAGGTTTTTACTTGCGATTATTTCTTGTTTGTTCATAATTAAGGTTTTAATTTTATGGTTCTTAAATAAAACGAGAATAGGTCTTGGTTCCCTGCCTTTTCCAATCCTGAAGCAGTTGTCAATATATTGTTCTTAGCAAGGAAACCCGTACTTTCTGGCATGCATTTACAACCTTTGTAGCGACCTCCTCATTCTCTGAGCTCGGTAAGATAAAAATTAAAAAATAATTTTTTCTTATTTCCCTTTTCAAGAATTTAAACTCTCGTTCTAAGATGATCATTTTTTCTTCCTGGATAGCATGATTTTTCTTAAGGTCGGCAACTTCGCCAAACAAGCTATCCAATAGGCGTGTGATCTTACTTAAAGACTATTTAGTATCTCGATTATTTTTGTTTACAGCTTCTAGCGAGACTTCATTAGAAACATCCATACCAATATAATAATGTAATTTTTACTTATGTGCTCAAAATTCTGGCTAGGAGTTTACAGGTGGGAAGAGTATAAATGGGCAGAGCTGTCAAAAACAGCTGATATGACTGACCTTAGAAAGGGTAAGGTGGAGGGAGATGCACGCAGCGGAGGGGAGACCACGTGCAGATCCTAATAGCGATAAGGGTTCTATGATCAGGAAAAACTTCAACTTCGCTCACTCGTAACTCCGTTCATACTGCGTCTATCTATCACCTTCAATCTCCACAGGACGACTCTTTAATACGAAACACAGGCCTCTGCCAAAATTCACTTTTATCAGTCCGGTTTAAATCTTACTCTAGAGACTTAACGCGGAGACGATCTATCACCATTCACGGGCTGGGCCAGGCTCCAGTAAATAAAACTATAGATACCTCAAATTCATATAGATACCTCATTTTACACAAAGTATGCACTGATATCAGCATTTGTTTCTCTGGACATAGCTTGCTGGAGTACTTAAGCTAAAAAGAAGCGTATCAAATGAAGGATATTCGCAAAGAAACATGAGACTCTTTCGTCAACAGATATTAATTAAAACACCCTTTACATACATTGAATTCATTTTTCTTAATTATTTCTCTTCTTCCTTTACTTATAATTCTCCATCCATTTGCTTTCTTCATCCCGTTTTTTCATACTTTTATTTCTTACTTTTCCAACCAAGTAAATGATTATATGAACACCGTACTTTACTTAGTCATATCTCAGTGAAAAATCCAGTTATTTTAAGACACTTGAGAAAATATAAGTATATTTCAGGCATACTCATGCAACTCTTGAAAAAAAATAAACCTGCTTAACAGTTCTCTTATATAAATATATAACATCAGATAAACATAATTTATTCACTCAACGGTTGAGATACATAGAAGTTCATTAAAACACTCGGATCTTCTTTAATTTGATCTAAAGGCTTTGAGTAAAATTACACCAATACAGGAGGAAAAAGGTTAAAATAATTGAATCTATCAAGCTACAACTGTTATAAACAACGTCGCCAGCTAATGTTAACTAATAGTTTTTGAAATACCGAAAGGAAGATTTTTATATTTCACACAAAATCTTGATTTAGGAAACAGTAAGATCCTTTACCAATTGGAAGGTTTCGAAAAAAAATCGATTCCTCTCCTCCCCCAAGAGCATAATTCTGAGAAAATTGTGTTTTAATATCTCGGGTAAGTTCAAGAAATACACGTTTTTTTGTTTGTTTTTTTTAAAAAAAATTAGCAAAAGGGATTACTGTGTAATTTAAGAACTTGAAATAATATACGGTAATAGCTATAGGAACTAGCAGCTGCAATGTGATTTAATCTCTTATTATTTTGGATTTTCAATTTAAGCTTAATTGAATCAAGCGGACCGAGGTAAACAAGACTACAGTTTAGCACTAATGTAAGTTTGGGGAAATGGCCAAGAGAAAAATGGTTAAAATAGCCATTACATGGCTGTGGATGTAGTTGATTAGCATTTGTCACCATATAGTGAGGAAAGAGTTTTTATTTTGATCTATTCAAACATTTTTTTACCTTGTATTAAATCCATTTAAATAATAAACTAAATATTTAACAAAAGCCTTTTTTTATATAAATTGAGAAACTAATAGCGTGGTAGTAAAATGGAAAATACACTTCAAATAACTATTTGTGTTGACGCCAATAGATTATGTATGCAGTATGCAATTTGTATATAGTGAAAATATTAAGTCTTTGTTAGAAATAGGGCGTGCGGTGTAGATTGGGAGTCTTCGTCTTGTCTGGGGTCTAGACGATTTTTGGTTTAGCGACAGGTCAAGTTAAGCCCGCCTATCAGTAAGAGTGTCAAGACTTCACCGTAAATGGCTGCATTACCATGCGGTAGGGCAGTTTCATCCCCTTTAGACATTTTTTACGAGTGATTCTCCGAAGGACATTTATTCCCAAGGCATTTCTCCTAGCTGAGAATCTGATGGAGCACACAACGACGTCAAGCGTCAGTTCAAAAGCCTTTGTTGAAGACACATTCTTCAAGGATTTGTATAGGAAGTCCGTTCCAATTCGGTTCCAACTACAGATAATAATACTTGGCTTAACATTCACCAGTATACTATTTGAAGAGTAGCATTGTTTGAGAGCTATAATTTTTATATTAAAATGGTTTCAATAATTTTACAATACATCTTAATGAAATATTTTGGAAGCATCTTCCTATTTTTTGTAATGTGATCTGAGTAATTCATTTTTACTGTGAAAATAGTAGCAATAATTCCGTTATTAATATTATTATTATTATTATTTATTAACGTCCACTTTTTGCAACTAAGGCTAATTGGGACGGGTTATTTACAGGTTACCACCCTTTAATTTAGATTAAAGGTATTTGATTTCATTGATTTAATCTAATTAAACCAATAATTTAGTTTAAAGGTTATTTGAAGAGACTATATATTTTTCTATAAAATCATATGTTAAGACATGTCTATTATCTATTTACAATTAAGGTATTCTTCTTATTCTGGGCCCAATATTATTTATATATTCTTCATATTTTATGGCAAGGGTCTCCAATAAAAAACATTTTTTTCGGTGCAAACTTTATTGAAACTGCCCTACATGTTTCGAGGCTTACTTGCCACCTCTTCAGGGGCTATCACTTTTCAAAAAAATTAATAACATTAATTTAACACATCCTTTAATAATTCTTTTCCTAGATATTGTATTAGTAGGTGCATACACTTATGATATATTTATTAAATCTAATTATAAATGGCTACTTACTTTTCTAAAGTACTCGTTTCCCTTTTGCATTCGTTGTTAATTAAGGTGTTGTTTCTGCCTCTTATCACAGTAAAGGAGTATCTATACTTTAATTAATTTATTTCTAGATTAAGAATTATTTTTTTTTGCTTATTTAATTTATATATCTAAGTATACATATTCCGCTTGTATGATATTAAATACATGTCATATACAACAGTACTAGACGAGTATTTTTTTTTTTACCTGAGTCATCATTCAGGGGTTACGTGGATTAGGAGTAATTTATTATTAATCACTAACCAGTAAAATTTTTACAAATATCAGCATTTCAAATCATCCGTTAGAGATAATAGAAAACCTGTTGGCAAAAAGGAACAGACTGCACTAGAACCATCCTCCCCCTCCCCTCTTCTTTAATGATAATCATCCTATAGTAATGACTATGAAGAGTTCGCAACTTGTGTGTTTTAATGAGCCTTATTTGGAACAAACTAACACATTATACATTCTTAAATACAACTTGACTTGATGTCAGTGAAGTTTTTGACAGTGTTTTGAGGCTTTGAAAAATCGACCGAAGTAGGTGGGAAGGGGCTGAAGGCAATTAGATGTGGTAGAAGGCGGTGGAGACTTCCTTGAATCCAATATCTTATCCCCTTTGCTTTTCCGCTTCGTTCCATTCAATTAGGCCTCTTATCACCCACCACCTCCTTCCCTCCCCAACCTCGGCCACTACACCTGTCCACTTCCATCGCCTTTTCTCGTCCCATTCCCATTTTTTAGCAGATTTCCCTCAAAGGAAATCAGCTATTGAGGTTGTACTCATGACACTATTTCCGAAAAATGATTTCAAATGTCCATCGATCCTACCTAGGTTAAATACACACATATATATATATATATATATATATATATATATATATATATATGGTGTTGTTGTTTTTTGGATTTTTAGTCAGTGTTGGTGAAAAAAACTTAGTTCATTCCAATAATTCGAGAATATTTAATTTCTCTTCTTCAGGGCTAAAAAGTACAGGTACTACTTTATATATATTGCACATTGTTATTAGAGTGTAACAGATAGTGTTTGTGACAATTCTACTTACCAAGACTAAAGATACTTAAAAACTATTGTACATTACTTTTGTACCTTTGGTTAGATTAGGAGTACTAAGTGTAACCCACCCAAGCCTGTTAGATTCAGCTTGGTCACTGCCTTGTGTCTTTGAATCACTATAGTTTATTGTCTTTTGTTTGTTGAACTATATTATAATTATTAAACTGTAGCTATTAGATTATGTTACAACTATTGGTATGTGTTATTATAATTATTGTTATATTATTTTTTATTAAAGCTATTTTTATGTAGTAATAAAATTGATATGTTATTTTTATTCCACTATGTTACAATTGTTATTGTTATATTTTGTTAAAGCTATTTTCATGTTATGTTAAAGTTACAATGTTATTATTATTTTATTATGCTATAAAATAATTAGTTGTAGCAAGCAATGAACAAAATATCGAAAAACGAAATATGTAAGAAATTTGTGAACAATTGTGAAACAGAATATTTTTTTAATGTGAACAATGGCCGTAAATATAAACAAATCAATTTTTTATAAAAAGTGTGACAAGTGACAATGACAAAAAAGAAGGGGTAGTTTTAAAGAATATAAAAAGAAATTGAAAATTAGATATGGTACAATCCCATTAATAAAGAGGAGGAGCAGGGAGCATAAACAACTATACTCAGTGAAAACTACATCTTGAATGAGGATATGGCAGAGGCAGGTAAGGGATGGGAAGGGGTTGGGGGAAAACCAGTAGAATGGAAGGTCAATGAGGGTGCAGTATTTTAAAGATGTGTGCATATGTGTAAACAGACTGTACCAACACAAACACCCCATTACAAAGGAAGATATAGACAGTTCCGCCCTCGCAAAACACGCCGTCACAAACAACCACACCTTTGATTTCAACAACACTTTCATACTTGATACACAAAAATATCAACATAAATGTCTCATTTCTGAAACCTTTCACATTAACTTAGACCAGAATAGCATAAATTACAAAACAGACAAACAAAAAATATCTCCAACATATGTGCACATCTTTAAAATACTGCAGGCTTATTGACCTTCCATCCTTTTGGGTTTTCCTTTAACCCTTCCCATTCCTAAATGCCTCTGCCTAATCCTCATTCAAGATGTAGTTGTCACTGAGTGCAGTTATTTATGCTCCCTGCTCCACATCTATGTTAATTGGTATGTACCATATTTAGTTTCTTGATATAGTCTTTACATGCAACCCCTACCCCCCTTTTTTTGCCATTGTCACTTGTCACTCTTTTTAGAAAAAGTAAATGTCTTTATATCTACAGCCATTGTTCATATAAAAGAAAATATTCTGTTTCACATTTGTTCACAAATTTCTCAAATCTTTTTGTTTATATTCATTGTCAGCTCTGAATAAGGGAACCAATGGTGCCCGAAACTGTTAGCACACTCAATAAAATTCTTTACTTGAAGAATTAAGAATCTATATTATAGCTGATACCCACCCAACCATCCTGTACCATCACTCTGTAACTAACGGCTAACAATACAACTGATGAATATGCTGTTATATTATGAAACCCATTATTTGAAGCATAAATAACAAATATTATTCTCATTGATTTTTAGCAGATTTCCCTCAAGAAAAATCAGCTATTAATGAGGTCGTACTCATGACGCGATTTTCGAAATTTTTCTTCAAATGTCCATCGATCCTACCTAGGAGATGACGAAAATGAGGTCCGTTCAAAACTGTACATATATATTAGTCTGTTACCGCTCTAGCGGTTGTAATATTGTTTAATCGTTACCAAACTCGATATTTAATCGTTTTATGTAAAAAGAAAGATCAACTTCGTTAAAGGCTGAAATCGGACGAGGGGGAGACTTTTGAAAATTCCAAATATCTCCGTTACTATTAGTCGGATCGAAAAACTGCATAAAGTCAATCTTATAGCAACTTAAATGAACTATAAATAGTCTTATATACATTTCTTCATTATCTTGAATATTAATCGAGATATTTGCATTTTTCAGTTTTTAGCCTTCAGCAAACCCTCACTTCTACTCATGTTACATAAACAATACTCAGTTATGTAATAAACTACATCATTCGAAGATTAAATTCCAAATATTGTTTTCAAGAGACATTTATTATACGACATACTTGCAACTATGTTCTGGCGACCCCCCCCCTTCTTAAGTTTTTTGACTACTTTATTTGATTGATTAAGATAAGAAATATCCTGATTCATTATAAATTACAGTACTAGATATTGTAAAGAGTAAATTAATACGTTATAATCAGATAAATTACAGTAATTGTTTTTCTTTCCGGTAAGAAGTTGGAAGAACTGTTTGTTTAAATTTCAGATGCCTTCCGTCGGGAGGTTTCTTATTACCGTTTGTATTTATTCACTTAATATTCACGGTGGTGTTGCGTTACTGGTATGTAGATTTATCTATTATTAAACTTCACGTGGAAAATCTGCTTAGTTTACGCAGCCCCTGCGTGACGGACTTTTTACCTTTTGAGATAAATGCAAATACGTGGCTCAAGTTGAAAATCTCCATAGTCCACAGCCACAGTGTGGCGCACTTTTTAGAAATATGAAATATTTTCATCTTTAGATGGAGATCCACGAAACAGGGGGCATCAATTAAAAGAGGAGCTTTTTGTAAATAGACTTTAAAATTCGTGGGCATTAGTAACTCCGGGATTATTTGCTCGTTTTTAGATGTCATGGGATATAGTCATCTCCAAGGATTTTGTATAAAGATAAGTACAGGTTGCGGGATGTAGTGGTTGAGATTACCGATGGAAACTTCTTTCCAACAATCAGCGTAAACAAAGAGCTAATTGGTCCACAACTATTCGAGGATTGGGTTTTCTTGCTCCTAGGTTGACTCGAAAGAGGCCAGTGTCTGGAAAGTTTTAGCATGACTAATGAGTGAGCTGCCTTTAATTCTAGAGCTGTGGCCTTATGTTAATGGACACGCTTGTACTTGAGTAATAATACACCCAGAACAACGTACACATAGGTGGGAGCAATATTCAGTACTGATATTATGAAGTTTTATAAGTCGTGGTGTATAGAGAAAGTATGAAATTGACTTCAGCTGGCAAAACATAATTATTTTTAAAATACATGCCCTTACTTTTATTGGAAATGAAATTTAGTTCAATTTTTATTTTTATCTTTGTTCGTTATATTTCCATACTTATACGGTTTCTTGGTGGTTTAAAATTTACATTGAGCGAGAGAGAGATTCTACATGATGAATTGGTCAAGTGTTATTCTTCGTTGTGGAAAAGTTTGTGTGCAAAATAACTTAAAAAATGGTGAACGCTATTAACTAATTCGGTTTATTTTATTTGTTTCATAGTAAAAAAGCAATATGATAAAAGAATTCGTTAAAGGAGGGTTCAAATAAATATTGGTCGATCAAATGAAATTGCTTTCCCTTAATTTAATTTAATGAAACGTTTTTCTTTGGGGTTATTCACTGCTTTAGTTGAGCCCTTTAACCTTTTACAACCTTTGTTGATCTGATATCTACAATGTTCTTTAAAGATCCATTTATAACATCCAATATCCTTTGGTTTTCTCTCTCTGTTACCTTTAGTGCTTTTAGACTGTACAAATATAGACTATTTGATTTCTGGATAAGTCACTTTTCCGTGCATTTTAATGAACTTTTAGGAATGATCTACTTATTAATAAATATCAATAAAAGAAGCGAAATAAATCTCATTCTACTGAATATCATACAGTGGCCCAACGTCTACAATATATTGCATCAGCAGTCTCCAATTTTTCGCTCACTATCCGAGCTGTGCCGTGACCTGTACGTCACATACACTACTGTAGCGATTCTGTTGTTTTTTCTTTGAGTAACTATTAAGATCATTTGTTGGTTGAGACCCTTTTCCCTCCCTTTATCCTGTTGAGTATTTTCGTATAGTCTATTTCTTCTATAAACAATTGTTTCGTAGTTAAATATGCACTCCAAACATGTGTGATCAGATAATTATTTTTTTTTATTTTTATGTTTAGAGATGAGGACAAACTCAAGGCAGGTAATGACTTAGTCTTTATAAGCTTGATATAACACAAAGTACAATTACCTCTCCTTGGCTCCTTTAATGTTTCTTTCATAACTGACATAACATATTATATTCAAACATTGAACCGTCGGTATTAGTAAATTCTTCTAATTATATAAATCTAAATTACTCCTCAATGTTGAATGCCACAAGGGCTAAGTTCGTGTGGTTTGCCTGCTACTATCTCGTCTAGAAACCTTGATATGAAATTTACTTAAATATGAGAAGCTAATACATTTTTTTATAATGAATTACACTGAAACATCAAACAGGTAACTTTATAATCTACAAGCAACTAAGTAATATTAATAAAAATAATTTGTAGAGAGAGGGAGAGAGTGATATTAAATGCCCAAGGTGTGCTAGTCAACTGATTTGGCAAGGTCTTGTGGTTCGTCTGCTGGGTACACTCCTTGACTGTGATCAACAGTTTATTTTATGTATTTTCAATTCCCCATAGCCATCATTTCATAAAATAAGCTTTATTTATTTTTATATCGTTTAAACAGTAACTAAATCCATTAGTTTTATAATAATATTACGAAGTTTGTAAATATTTATTACAAAACGATACCATTTGAAAATCACGTATTCAGACTTTTTAAACTAAAGTCTTCAGGTGTTTATTAAAATTTTTATGTATGCATTAACGATGTCAAGATTAAATTTTAAGTTTTTTGTACGCAGCTAAAAATAAAGAATAACATGAGATGGCTTCATCTAAAAAAAAAAAATTCTGAGATAATTCATCCACTAAGTTCATGGTCACTCAAAGGACTGCACTAAAGAAGAAGTATTTATTAGATACCAACAAATTAATAAAGTGGGTAGATGTTAGTAGTTTAAAATGGAAGATTAAAATTTTTTTAATGAACTTCTGGAATAGATTTTATAGATTACTTCTGTATTGACCGGAGTTAGATAGTTGATAATGTTAGTATTAAACTTGGTGAAACCAAGTTGAATTCCTTGCCTGTCAGCCTCTGGCACGCTAGCAGTTTCTGTAATATTTGGATCGTCAGAAACACTTAATACTTGTTGCATACTCTATTGAGCTTGAATACTGTGTTTAATATTCAGAGTACTTTATAGTAAATAAGTAAGTATAGATAAGTCAAATAACCATACATTACCTCAATAATCGTTTTTTTTTTTTTGTAGGGAGGGAAACTTTCCCAAGTATATATTAAAAATAACTAGCTCAATACTTATTGACAACTTAAGAAAATAAATGAAAATTGAAATAAAGTAATAAATAAATCTAAAATAAATAATCTTTAAAATGAAAACGGGTATTCAATAAGACCGTTACAAAAGCTTAACCGAATTGAATTTGAACAATCTTTTTTTAATATATTTATTCGTTTATTTGCATCAATATTAAATATTACAAACAAATGATATGAATGATAATAGCAATTGGTTAGATTATTGGCTTGAGGTGGGAAGTTGTCCATTGACAATAGCCACATTGGAGGGAACATTGGATTGTACTATTTGGAGTTATACTGTGCACTATACGAGAAGATCTCTTGGCCACTTACGCTTCAGACGTCGCCTTGGGTTTTCTGGAATATGGGTAGATGAGAGTGATTCAACTAAAGGATTAGGATGTGCGGGAAGGAGAGTGTGGAATTTCTGATATCGGGATTTTGCAAGGCTATGGACAAAAGGAATGTTCAGGTCGTTATGGAGAGTTAAATTGGATACGTAAAATGGGGAATCTGTAATTTTGCGGAGTATTCTGGATTGGAGGGTTTGGATTTTGTAGGAATTTGAAGGTTTAGTGGAACCCAAAAGTTCAAGTCCGTATGTCCATATTAGTCGGAGTACTGTCGTGTAAATCAGTCGTTTGTTGTGTAGTGATAGTTTAGATCTGTTGTCAAGTAGTCTCAGTAGAAGTCTGTACCGTCGATTCAGTTCTTGTCTTTTTAGTATGTAGCTTGTCTAATGTTAGTCCTAGATACTTAATTTATGATTTTTCTGGAATTAGTGTGCCGTTGAGTGTAACTGGAGGGCAAATGGAACGTCGGAGAGTAAATGTTACATGGCTTGATTTCCCGCTGTTGACCTTGATCCTCCATTGAGTCAGACAGGATTCTAGCAGGGTAGGTGTTCTTGTAGAGATGCGAACGCCATATTTGGGTCTGAGTTGGACGTCAAGATTGCAGTATCATCTGCATAGGTAAGAAGGGAAGTTTCAGGATGTGATGGGATGTCGGTAGTATAGGTAAGTAATAAGAAAGGACTTAGGATGCCCCCCTGCGGTACACCTGCCTTTCAACAATCAAGAGTAATAGATAGCTTTGTACTTGGAGTTTTTAATTAAATTTATATAGGTAAGGAAACAAAAAATACTAAGTTAAAGCACAATAAAACAAATATATAATAATAAAAGTATATGCATACATATACACAAACACACACACCCATGTACATATTTAATGGTTACTACGTTTGGAGACGGTTCTCATGAATAAACAAAAAGTGAAGCAAATTACTGGTAAGTACTTTTTCTAAAAAAACTAACTTTTTTTATTTATTTATACAGACCAGAGGGATTTTAATTTTTTCAGAGTGGATTATATTTTTCTATATAGGTAGGGCATTCACCCGGATCTAGTACATAAAGTTTTTATGTTTTAATATTCTAAGCTTATAAAGCTTTATTTATTAAATCGAGTTTCAAGCTCGGTTGAAATGCATTGAAAAAGATGAGACACAAATTGCTGGTGTTATATTTTTCATTTTTTTTTTCGTTGAATGAGGAAGCTGGGAAGAGTCATTAGGGAGGGTTTATGTAGCAATCACTTTAATGAGAAAACTTCAGTGGAGAGTCCCCCGAACTGGAGCCCCCTCGCCACATTTTTTATGTTTAAATTATGGTGGTTTGAATGAGAAGGCGTGTTTGATGTCCCCTCAGCCAGCTTGAAGAACACAAGGGGGGGGGATTTGCTATAACAATTTTCCCCAACTTTCATTTGTTAGACATCTCGACCTTTATTATATTTACTGAATTACATAGTTTACATTACTAGAAATATTGCTTTCAGTCACCACTAACAATGTTTGCTTGAAAATAAGGAAAAAAATGTTTGTGAATAAAACCATTGAAAACGTAATAAATTAAAACTCAGACTTTGTAGCTAAATGGAATATTATTTATTAACATCCACTTTTTGCAACTAAGGCTAATTGGGAATAGAACAAACAGTTATTTCCTGACTCAAAATTTTGAGATATATAGCTATTACTTAGTAATTATTGTTCATAATGAAAAATTGCAAATATAATAGGCCATTTTGATTTTTGAAAATATATTCAAGAGTGTAAACAATGCCATCAATCACTTTTAAAAAATGTTGATTGCGGCGTAATCTTTGAGAAGATTTAAGATACGGCTTCACGTTTTTTAATAGTTTCTTGGAATCACCATCGATTTTATTGGCAATGTGAGGTGGGTTCAATTTTTGTGTGCATGCGTATGAGCGTGCGTGTGAGAGTGTGTGCGTATGAGTATATATATATATATATATATATATGTGTGTGTGTGTGTGTGTGTGTGTGTGTGTGTGTATGTGTGTGTGTGTGTATGTGTGCGTGTGTAAGACTCACACACAAACGCACTCTCTCTCTCTCTCTCTTCCCTTAAGGGAAATCTGCGAAAATCTATTATTAATTAGACTAAACTTATATATTATTAAAAAAAATAATGGAGTTAGGGCTTATTAAAATAAACATTCAAATTACAATTATTAAAATATAATAAAATAAATTTCCAGAGAAACTATTTTTTTTTTAGTTTAGACGATCCCAAGGTATACTGTTCTCCATCCACAGAGGCGGAGAAACTACATCAGATTTGGATGAGTAGGGCTCATCCAAAAATCAATTATCCAATCGAAGAATCTCTTAGAAGTCGAATAACTCATTTTTCATACCTGTGGGGAGCATATCAACCACTCTTAACCATTCCATTGACCATGGTAGTTATTAGAACTCAAAAATTAAGCCTATCGACTAGTCAATTTAGGCAAAAAAAAAACCAAGCTGTGACCAAAACTGTAATATAGAATTCATATATGAAATTGCTGCAACCACAATATGGCAATAATATTTAGTAAGTATAGTGCAACTTAATGCCTTGATAATCAAAAAATAGTGACCAATAAAAATATATATTAAATCAAATGAAGAACCTATACTTGAAAAAAAGAGCCATGTAGGATCGGTATGGCATAATCGCCAACATTAAAGAACGGGGTAGATGAATACTGAACCAGCATGACTGAAAGGTAATGAACTAAATTTCCTCGCCACGCCAATACTCTAAAAAAAAAACTAAAATATTATTGTAGGATTGTCTCATGCAGAAGGCAATGGGAAAGTCCATTCTTTTCTTCCTCCCTTCATCCCCTTGTAGGTTAGGTTGGCAATATAGATTTTCTGTTTATTGAAACAATCCATACCCATCCATCCCATCTTGACGTAGTAACGATGACACGGTATTAAATCAATTAAAATAATAATTAAATTCCAGGGTAATTTATTTGAATGATATACAAGAATAAACATGATATTTTGAAAATATTTCTCATATCTGAAATAAGCTGAGAGTTAGAGAATATATAACGATCTCTATATCTATCTATATATATATATATATATATATATATATTGTTTCGTAGATTAAATATACCAGGAACCACGTGATTGGGGAGTGCGGAGGAGTTCAGAGAAGTACCGCTAATTGGTCGCGTCCCTACTAGTCCCTTCTGGTGCTTCTCTGAAAAGCCTTCGTCTCATCCTGCTCTCCATTTAAACCTGTACAGCTAAATCTAATTATAGCCGTCTCCCTGGAACTTCTAGACCTTTCTCGAACTGGAACCTTCTATGCCTAGACACTTGTACAAGCATTTAAAAGGAAGTCTCACAGTACCCCACAGTCAGTTGACGCTCGACGGTCTTCAAGGGATGTTCAGCGCTACAGTGTGACGTAGTGCAGTGCGGTAAAGTGTGGTGGCGTGAAGAACAGTGTTGTGCCGTGACTGTAAGTAACAGTTTAGTGCCATGTTTAGGACAGTGCAGTGCCGCGAAGTAAAGGACAGTGCAGTGCCGTCGTTTTATGTGAATTTCAGTGACCGTGAGTTTATTATTGTACTGTGTAATTTGAAGAACAGTGACACTATCAGTGTAATACTGTGAGTAGTAATAATTAACCAAGAGTATTGTGCATTGTGAAATAAATTGTGCAGTGATAAACCGTGAAACTTGTGTGTGTGTTTAATTTTGCAATCCAAAAGAACTCTTATTATCAACGTTTATTACTGGTTTTGTAATAAAACGTAACAATATAGATTTAATCCAGGTTAGAAAGATGCAACTGATTCTCCGATCACATTAAAAAATATTCGTTATTCTCCCTTTTGCCAATTAAAGTTTATTCTTTTAAACTATAGTTTACCACTCTTTTAAGTTTTCCAATATGTGATAACCAATTACTCTTTAGTTTTACGAAAATTTTCATTTAATGTATCCATACTTTTCCATCCATCCACTATTTTCCCTATAGTGTTCCATCTGCTTATGTTTGTCTAAATGAGTGTATATAGACATCCTAGCCAACCTAGTCATAACGTTTATAATTATAAGCATATTTTACTTCAGAAAGGTATGACCCAATTTGTGAGCCAAGACGATATTAGCCAACGTAAATACATTTTGTTGCGAATTTCTTTGCACATAATGTATGCCCTTGAGAGTAGCTAATTTCATTTTCATGTGTGCGAAATTGTTAAATATTACAGTCCAGGAGATTGTCTGGCATACACATCTCGTGCAATCGTCGGCGTAATTTGCATCATCTAATGGAACATGAAGGAAACTAATGCTTCAGCTGAGAGCTTTCCGGGAACCTATCTCTAATTCCATTACACAATTATGTTGTTTTAGTGACTTAGCGGTCAGATTATTCCTGGAAGATAGCGCCGCCCTTCTCGCTGGTAACCGGGCTTCCCAGAACATGGGAATATGTGTCAATAAATCGTTGTCTCTCACCAATATCTCATCTTTTAAAATGATCCTCATAATATGTGTGGATGTGCTGTGAAAAAAATTGGATTAATGGTAATTATTAAAGAACGAATGATCCAGTATTTAGCCCAAAGAGCTGAGTACGTTGATGTTAAGTACCAGCAATAAAATATTGAAATTTCGTGGCTACAAAATTATCCTCAAAGTCGATTAAAAATTTTATATTCTGGTTCTATAGGTTGTGGTTCATTTTCGTACCGTTTGAAGGGAATAAAAGTAGAAGGAAAAGGGGGTTACGAGACCACTCTCAAAAATCACTCAAAATCTCCTAAAAAAGGAAACGAACTAACCTAACATTTTATAACACAAATATTTCTAAAAATTGACAAAAACAATGAGTTTTTTTCCTCCATAATTTATATAAAAAATTTATTAAAAAAATCTTAAAAAGTAAGGTAAAAACGTTGAAATAAGAAAAATTATGGAATTAATTTAATCATCATTATCACTTTCACTCTTTTTAGATTTGCGCACCTTTTTCTTTATTACATTTTTGTTTTCTAGAGAGTCAATAATATGAATCTTCTTGTGATCACCTATATCTTTTAATCCATTATAAACAAATGACATTCTTTGCGTATTTAATGTTTGAATATCTTTTTTAATTTTAATTTTTCATTGAATCTATCTAGGAGAAAAACTTGAAATTTATCTTCCCCATCTATTAATATAACAACTATTTGTTTTCCAAATTTAGTATTATTTTTTTTTGAACTCTTTAATTGGATATGGTTGATTTAAAGTCCATGATGCCAGTTTAAATATTGGCATATTTTGACATTCACCAACTTGTTTTATCTTTTTTAAATGTTCCATTTATTACTGAAGAAATTAATCAGTTAAAAGAAAATGGAGATTTTAATTGATAAATTTCTTCCGTAATTTATAAATTTATAGAAAACACAGATGAAATAAAGAAAAAGGTGCGTAAATCTAAAAAGAATGAACGTGATAATGATGATTAAATTAATTCCATAATTTGTCTTATTTCAACGTTTTTACCTTACTTTTTAAGATTTTTTTTATACATTTTTTAATATAAATTATGGAGGAAAAAACTCATTGTTTTGATTGATTTTTAGAAATATTTGTATTGTAAAATGTTAGGTTAGTTCGTTTCTTTTTTTAGAAGATTTTGAGTAATTTTTGAGAGTGTTTTCGTAACCCAATATTTCTTCTACTAATAAATGCGAATATTTCTCCTTTTCTATACCGCCGTAGTACTTTGTACCATCCATTTAATATTTTTTTATTTAATCCATTATTACAGAAGAATTTAAAAATAACTGATACAATAAGGAGTAATAAAGTAATCAAGAATGAATGAAAAAAAAATTGGGAACATGAGCCTACCTGAGACTCGGTTCTGCTCACTACAATTCACTCAACTTGGAGCCCAAGAGGGCATTTTTTACTTTATTGTATTTCTATTTGTTATTCCTCTATATTTTAAGAATTTTCTTTCGAAAATAACGTCAGATATATGATTCAATTTGATCTACTGAATATTACTTTTAATTTCAATCAAATGAATAGCCAAACGTTTCTCTTCTCCTATTATATTTTGGTGAAAATATAACAACTCATTCTACAGGTTTATAAAACTGGCAGTTAATTTTCCAGTTAGGCGAGCGGAGTGACATTTAAATCAATAATAATTGTTAGGCAAACAACTGACATATAAATTTCCATGTTTGTTATTATAAATAGCCTCTTCCACTTGACTTAATCTACTCTATTTTTACTTCTTTTAACTCGCCACATTATCATCCACACATTAGCCATGCCGATGATCTTTAATAAAACTTCAAGGGATTATAGTGTGGCTGTTATTACATTTTAGTTTGTAGGTCCAAGTGTTCGAAAATAACATATTCGTACTGAAAATGTGGGTAGACTAAATATTATCTCGTTTCAACAATGCGGCAAACCGACGGAGGTTTAAATAAACAGAATATTGATAAAGATATCACTCATTTATTTTATTACTAGTATATGCATTGATAGAAAATAAATAAAAGAAGTTACAAAGAACTGTTTGACATGTTAGAAAAACATGCATATCCCATTGCCTTGACCGATAGGTGGTATTAATTAAAAACCCCAATAACGAAAAAGAAAAATAGACCAATGCAAGATTTTAATTTAAAGCTTACACATACGTGAAGGGATTATCAGAAAATATAGGAGCATATAATACAGAGGCTACGACGTGACTGAAATAAAATTCGCATATAAGCCAGCAAATAATACAGGACAAATTTAATATCTTTAAAGACAGGTAGGATATAGGCATTATAATCCGACGTTATTTATAAGGTAGATTGCAGATTCTCCAACTTCGTACTGTGGTCATATTTCAAAATTAAAAAAAAAAAAAAAAGAATTTATCAACTTAAAAATAGTGTCACAGAATATAAGGATTCCCCAAAATATGAAAAAAAATAGCCAAATAGCCGACTAAAAATACCAATGTAATTCATAAGGAGAAAGAGATTCATGCCTCATAAAACTTTAGAACTACAAAGAGTGGTTCACGACCACTGGGTTAACTTTTGTGGGAACACTCAAATGTAAGTACCTCAATTATTATTTAACTTAAAACAATGTTCCTGCTTCTACAAACTTTAAAATTCTATAAAATGTTTGAAACTATTTTTCGATACAATGCTTCATTCTTGGAGTTTTTCGACGATTTCTCGATGAAAAATGTGATTTGTGCTATCAATGTTTTAGTGAAGCGAAGCATTAAAATCTTTAGAATAAATTGAGAAAATGACTCCCTCCAAAAATCGTGGAACATCATAAAAATACTAGTCTCTATTTGAAATCCTCATGCATAAGTAGTTTCCAACTACGGACTGTTTGTTTTTATTTAGTATTGGAGCATTTTCACAATTCACAAACAAAATTAGTTTCTTGTCTTCAGAAACTATTCATAGAGTTTTTAGAAGCATAAATACTTATGAATTAGAGGATGAAGAAGATTCGAGCTCAATCCTACTATCTCCACATCCTCCCAACTCGATTCTATCCCATTTATCTCTACAGTAACAACTACACGAGCAATTCCGCCTCGAGCGCACAGTTGCTCAACAGATAAGAAGTTCTAGAACCACTAAATGGCTAGAGTTCCCTTAAGATTTATAGCGTAAATTTTTGCTTTACACATGCAATTGCTACCTGTTTCCCCCCTAATCTATTCAGTACACAGTCTACATAAAAAAAGAAAAGAATAGTTTTTAACTTTGGTTGACTTGAGGTAGGAGTGTTCCTCTTAAGCAGAGCTTCTTTCGCATAACACAGAGAAATATATTAACAAACTTTATCAATTTCTTTAGGCAGGGTTAATGTCAGAATATTTCCAAATAATTAGAAAACTTTTTGTTCAAACAGATTGTTTATATGCATCTGCTTCCAGGGTTTTGGTGAAATAACAGGGTAGTCTATAATAATTAGTAATGTCTAACCATTGAACACTGTGTAGCAAATAAGTTCTTCAAGGAATCAGTCAGTGGACTAAATTCTTTTAGGACTATCATCTAAACCAGCTTCTAAGTGAGGTTTGTTAGGAGCTTTTACCAACAACTAAATATTACGAACGGCCAGTCCTCTTGTCGTATTAGACAATTCAACTACGTTGGCTTGTTCGGTGAAATTAAAGTTGCTTATAACTGTCCATTAGATTACAGTTGATATGAAACAAAAGACGTTAAAAAAATGACTGAATATCATCAGAATGACGCTTGAACTATATCTCTCTCCTGACATCATTATCTTGGTTTGGATCGTTAGTCCAACAGACGGATACTTTTTGTAGGGCACAGAAATTATTCTACTAAGTACTATTTTTTTACTTTTAGCAGATTTCCCTTAAGGGAAATCAGCTATTGAGGTCGTACTCATGACGCGAGTTTCGAAAAATTTCTTCAAATGTCCATCGATCCTACCCAGGAGATGACGAAAATGAGGTCCGTTCAAAATTATATATATATATATATATATATATATATATATATATATATATATATATATATATATATATTTGTCTGTTAACGCTCTAGCGGTCGCAATTTTCGTTTGATCGTTACCAAACTCGATATTTAAACGTTTTATGCAAAAATAAAGATCAAGTTCGTTAATGGCTGAAATCGGACCAGTGGGAGGGGGGGTTTAGAGGGGAGGATTTTCGAAAATTCGAAATATCTCCGTTACTATACGTCTGATCGAAAAAATATATAGAATTAATCTTATTGCAAATGAAATTTAATATAAATAATGTTATATACATTTATTCTGTATCTTGAATATTAACCGAGATATTTGCATTTTTCTTTCTACAGCTTCTGAGATGAGATCGGCTAACTTCAGGTCTAGTCGTGAGTTTCCGTCAAGAGCTAGTTCGGGCCGTTCCCGTAACTCTTTGACTCTCTATTCTGAAATTTCTCTATCGTAAAACTTCATGTGGGAAATCTGCTTAGTTTACGCAGCCCCTGCGTGACGGACTTTTTGTAGTTACCATTTGTGGAATATAATTATAAAAACAAGCCCACCTGGCACTAAATGAACTAATAAAAATATGATAGACACTGGTGAGCTCAGATTAGACTAGACAGGAACATAATTAGAAATAAACGTATTATAAATAATCCCCCTCCGAAGAATTTACCCCTAGAGATTCGGCACTGAAGGGTGAGAGAAAAGAAAGGGATGAAGGACAAAATTTCGAAGGAAATGATGATGTAAGAATTCAAAAATCGTATTTTTGTCTTGACATGGAAAAATGTATTATTTTTTTTAGGTTTTTTAACAGCACAAACATGGAAGAAAAAAAAAAGGTTTTCAGTACAAAAAATAATTTATCATGGTATAAACTAACATAAAATGTAAATAAAAACTTACAATGATATTTGCGAACTTATAAAAATATGTACAAAAAAGTAGAAATAAAAAAAATTGTTTCTTCTTAGAACCACTATATTGTAAACAAATCCTATCATTTTTATTTAAAATTATTTATGATAAAACGTTTTCTTAAATTTCTGTGTCTGTTTTGGAGTTAACCTTTCTTAAAGTTCACAAATATGGATCTGACGGAAGGAGCAGCATTTTCATTAAATCCATACTCGTATCAATAACAGAAATATTCCTTGTATTCGTGTAATAAAAAGAGAAATAAAATTAGGTCCATGTAAAAGCAATTTATTTAAAGACTGTGTACCATGAATTGATGGCATGCATAATGTCCAAATATAAATCTTTAGTTTCACCAATTAATTCAGTGAATTTCGGCATATTAATTGATTTACCACTAGAAACTACTTTCAAAATGGACCTGGTTGATTATTATCTCTTTTACATATTTCAAAAACGTTATCGGGAAGTTTAATGTTTTTATTCAACCAATCTTCGTAATTTCTTTCGAATGTTCCTGAAAAGCTGTAACAGGGGTTCCACTTTTTTTTAAATATCCAGGCAAAAAAATAGTACGAATTTTTGATATTCTCCTTAACTTGATCAGAACATTCCTATAAATTATTTTCTTGCAAGATTCTATCAAATTAATCATCGTATCTGATGTTTGGTTCATTATTGCGCCAGACGTCGTACAGTTGTGCATTGGATATGAAATCTAAAACCTAGAGGCACCCAAAAGCAGGTGAACTAGGTATCAAAATAATTCTGAAGCTAAGTACTATTTATGGTTAAATTATGAAAATCCGTTATTTAACTTTTTTTTTTAAATGACTTCCAAATTTGAAAGATTGATGAGGATTACTTATATAATCTTAAACAATAGAACTTACATATTTTCTCACTGTTGGTCAAGAATAGTCATTGAACAATTCACTTAGGACACTTGAACAGGTGAAAAGAGGAGTGAAAATGATCAAGTAATAAGATTGGAACTGCCAAAATAAATACTTACTTACCGGACCATTATTTCTATTGGTATCAGCAATTCAAGTTAATCCTTAGCTTTGAGCCTTTGTTTTTATATTCCATTTCCGACATTTTCTTTCTGTTTTAAGGTTCTAATTTTTATATTACTTCTCGAAACCAAATTTTTCAAACTTCATTTTTCATATTTTTGAACTCAGCTCGTGAGAGCGTGCACCTCCTGGGATCGCTGGATAAATAAGAAAAATGATTCGGGGATATGACATCTGAGAAAAATACATCTTGCATCGTCAAGGGAAATAGATTCCAACGGAACGAGATATGGTCCTTGCGACACAATGGAAACCATGAATTGGGATACATGGGCACTGAAGCTGGATCTTACTTCTCTAGTCAACGATCGTGGTAGAATGAGGATTGTCCACGGAAACCAGCGAATATGGGGTGGTCTATTATTTCAATTATAGAAGCGTAACATGGAATCCATTTTATTGCCTCTGCAAATAATTATCCTATGTAATGATAATAATAAAAGAATATTTTAATTAGCAATAATTAACGAACGCCATTGATGAATTAAAAATGGTTTTCAGCCGAAATTGGAAAATGTTTGAGCTCTCTTGTACCATTCATGCCTAGCGTGATGGGCCAAGTAGACCCCGGGAGTGAAGGCCTTCCCTTGATACCTCATATAATAATTAATGGCTGTGTATTCCGTCCGTTAAAATCAAAAGAAATGCTATTTATTTATATTTAAAAGTTGTATGAAATGTTATCCAAAATTCAATTATCAGGGAAAGTACGTACGAAATATTCATTGAGTTTGAAGCGTTCATTCTATTTTAGGCTCACTATTTCAGAGTTCATTCATCGAACCATGAACTCATATCTGAGTCAGGGCTTCTTGTATTTATATAATGTACCAGTTTAGTTAGTTCAATGCAGCTGTTCTCCATATCCATACATTAAGCATTATCCTCTGTTCCTTAATGAATGTTGTTTATAAAACTGACTTGACTTTTATCATTACAAAAATTTGGCTGCATATAGTAAGCCACGGCTTTTTATAGTTTTCTTCACACTGTTTTATCTGTTTTCTTCACCCTTAATATCGGAATCAATGCAATGTTCTTCTAGATATTCGTTCACGAATTTCACCATCAACAAAAATCGTACAAAAACAATTAATTCAAATATTTTCCAGCCAATTCCTATGCCACCAGTTGTTTCTTGAGTACCATTTCCAGTCTGAAGTATCCCTGGCAGCAAACTGGGCTTTTCTATGCAGATCTTACAAAGAAAACATATTCCTGAGATTTCCTCCTCAAATAGTTCCTAATGTATCCAAGCGATATCAACATTATTAGTGTTCGTGAATTCTTATTTCATCTAACCTATTCTTCTTTTGAGCCCAATCACCCCTTTTGCTTGTATCCCCATCTGTCTTCAGGTAAATCATTTATTTATTTTTGTATTTTACCCATACTTAACTTGCTCCAAGAACTATCAATTAATCGCATTCTTTAAATTCTCTTTCCATTAATTATACCACCCTAAAGGACTATAATTTTTATTTTAGCATTAACCATTTTCTTTTAATTATAGTAAAGTCATTACGGGTTGAACTTCAATGATTTAACTCTTTGATAATCCAATCGAATTTTGCGATTTCAACAACTTTTGAAATTTATTTAACCCCATTTCTTATTTTCATCATTCCATTCGTCTGTAAATTGATTTTAAGTGCGGTTTTAAAATATGTTTCTGTCATTTTTCTATTCATTTATCATCCAGGGTTTTTCGAGGACAAGTTTTTTTTTAATATTTTTTATAATAGATCTTGTCTTTAGGAAACTTTAGTCCTGTTTCTTTGTTATCTCAGATGATTGTTAAATTTTAGTCTAAATTTCTTTTATTTTCTCAAGAAATGGTCTCTAATTTCGTTTTTACTTATAGCACTCGTTTGAATCTTCTACCACAAAATCTGGTTTATTCCTTAACTTGATTCTATATTTAACAGTGACTTATTAATTTTCCCTGTCTACATCCAGTCTTTGATAAAAATGACAGTTATGAGTTTCTGTTTTTTTTTTTTTTGCGATGCCTTTGTGTAACGAGAATGTAATCAATCTGAATTTCCAGCTAGTCCAGTCTAAATGAATGCATTAGGTGAACATAATAAAAGAAATTTACAATTAGGAATTCGTGCTCCTTATATATTTTCTTGATTTTTGTATATTTCAAAAAGCATATTTACTAAATATTTTATTACCAAGATGACCCTCATCAATTACAAAATTAAAGTCCCCAGGACTTCAACATTGACTTCACATTTAGTACCCCTTCTATTTCATCATAAATCTCTTCTGAAATATTTAACTAGAATTCTGCGTAGGAAAATAATCATTCATTATAACTAAATTAGCAATATTACAACATGCCTCAAACCTCATACCATAAATCATATGTATTAAACATAAATAGTCAACAATACTTACATACTCACACAACTCAACAAATCACAACCTCTCTTTCGTGGACTGCAGTTTAGGTCGTCACAACGAGCCCGGAGTCGCACACCCAAGAGGAAAATATGCAGGGTAAAATGGTCGATCGATACCAACTAGAATATAAATGGAGGCTATATAAATATAGCCGTTTGCATTAATTAATATAGAGCCTCTAGTAACGTCAGTTGCCAAAATGTGGAATAATGTATTCCTATCAATGTTTAATAAAATCTCCAAATAAATGGCATGAGAGGAAATGCTAAATCATTCTTCCGTGTGAGACAGTATTCGTCATTAATATCAATCATAGCTAGAAATGGAGAAATAATGTAGAGAATTATATCGTAATGAATAAATTCAAACAGTTCGGATGAGATAAACCCGTACTATTACAATATGAATGATATGTACATTAACACTCAGTGAAATATACTGCTCAAAAATGAATAGGGATATTGGTTATTTTTTTCTTATCCTATTAATTTTAATTAAATCGACCTTAATTAAATAATTTTTTTATGGGGGGAAAAGACAATAATTTCTATTAAATATTAATGATATTTATAATTAAAAAAAAATGCTAGGCCCCATAAATACCACAAAACCTACCAACCTACCAATATCCCTATTCATTTTTGAGCAGTTTATATTTTAATTGTCATTACGGCATCTTCTAATACTTATGTACAGTGTTCCACCCCCCTCCCATCTTCTCCAGGAACCCTGGAAAAGGGCAGTATATTTGCTCTAGGCACTGCATTGTGCTATTCCCTATATCTTACTCATACTGATTCCCAAGCTATTTATCCTTTTTTTTTTTAGCCGATTTCCTTATCGGAAGGAAATAAGCTATTGGGGTCGTACTCATGGCGCCTGTATGCCTGTTATCACTCTAGCGGTCGCAATTTGTGTTTGATCGTTACCAAACTCGATATTTAATCGTTTTATGTAAAAAGAAAGATCAAGTTCGTTAATGGTTGAAATCGGACCAGTGGGAGGGGGGGATTTTCGAAAATATGAAATATCTTCGATAATATACGTCGAATCGAAAGTTTTTATAGATCCAAACTTATTGCAAATTCAATTTTCTATAAATATTGTTAATATATTTATTCTCTTTCTTGAATATTAACCAAGATAATTGCATTTTTATAAATACAAGATGAGATCGGCTGAAGTCGGTTCTATTCGGGACTTTCCGCCCAAAGCTAGTCCGGCCGTTTGCGTAACTGTTCGGCTCTCGTGATTGGTCTAGAGAGTCGTTACTACTACTGTTATTAGGAAATAGATTTCTCTATTTTTTTGTGAAATCTGTTTAGTTTACGCAGCCCCTGCGTGACGAACTTTTTTTTAAACAGAATCTTAACTTATGGTAAAAGGAAAGCGGTGGAGGAAATGTAATCTAGAATAATTAAAATGTAAAAATAAATTAAAGACAATGAACAAATCAATAAATGAAATAATAAGATAACTAAACAATATAAAGAATAAAATAAAATATTTATAATGAAATTAATTAATAAAGACAAACCAAATGGAGATCACATATACTCTAAGAAGTTAATTTTCTCAGAAAATTGGTAAAGTTTTTTATATATTTACATGTGTCAGAGCAATGTTTGTTCTCCTAAAGGCCAGTGTTGTATATTCTTCCTAAGAAATTGTCTAGCTTTATTTAATGAACAGTAATCATAAAGGAGTTGTCCAAAAGTATGAATAGTTAGCTTGTCACATGGGCAAGTGACATTTCGTAACAGTACAGATCTGTTTAAGTAGTATTCAGTCTCTCCGTGTTCAACCAGTTACATGTTTGGTTTAAATATTTTGTTTGTAACTCGAAATTTACTTTCTTATAGGATGGCTTCTAATGGTCGTCCCTTTTCGGTGCCACTCTCCTTGCTATGCCTATTTGTCAGGATTTCTTTTTTGTATCAGATTTTTAATAAAATTAGATAATAGGAGGGGGGAGGGTGTAGCTGTTTGGAAGCTCACTTACAGATGCCGCCTTGGAAAATGGAAATATACTTACTTACAGTATATTTCTCGAAGTGTCAATTAATCATATACAAAGGCTTATATACGCACTATATTGTGATCACCGTCTTATTGTAATTCTAATGTCTCATAATTACTATATCACTTAGATCAGAAACAATTTTTTAGAGATTGTATATCAATAACTAAATTTATTGTAAACACCCTGAGAGATAAGTTCCAAATGTTCCGAAGACCTCTGGCTTAAATACGTATATAAATTACTTGCAACTCTCCAACACCAACCCAATTAGTATTGGGATATTCACTGTGCACGTCGAAGGTAGACAACGCTACTGTAATGTCTACTTTTCCCTGGATCAAGATCAACTCTCTACTCCAGTTCAGCCAGTTAAAAGTGCACTTTGTGGGCAATAGAGCCGCCAAATGTAATACCTGATATCAAAACTCCGTCACGTAGGGGCTGCAAAAATAAAGCAGGATTCCCACGTTTTGGTATTACACACTAGTTATCTCATCTCACCATATATTCGTTATTTTTAAGTAAAAATGCCATGAATATAAGTAGGAGTATACTGAAGGCTTAAACAGATAAAAAAAAAGAATAATTCGTTTTATATCTTAGCAGATTAATAATAACGGTGGTATTTAGAATTTTCTCTTACTCTCCCCCTCCTCCTTTATTCCTTGTTGGATTTTAGCAATTGACGAATATTATCTTTAATATTGACACAGAAGTTTAATTATGGAGTATGGTATACGTCAATAAAACATTTCCGAGACAAGGAATAAAATTTTATTTGCAATAGAACTCTTATTTGCACATATCTCAAATAGTAAAGATCTTTTGAAAACAATACTGATTATTTAAGTATGGAATAAGACGTTTCATGATATCTTAGGTTATTGTTGAAGTGCAGTGCCTAAAAAAAGGGGGTTTACTGAAGGCAGAAAACCAAGGAGTGCTAATATCTCGGTAAATATTCGAGAAGAAACGTATATAAAAACGTTTCAGAAGATTGATTCTATACAATTTTTCGATCCAACTTAAAACGAACGAATATATTTGGAAATTTCGAAATCCGATTTCAGCCGTTAACGAAGTTAGTCTTTAGTTTTACATAAAATGCATATATATTGAGTTACGTAACGATCACACAAGAATTGCGACCAAGTATATACATATATATATATATATAAATAATTTTGAACGTACATCATTTTTTTCATTTATTAGGTATGATCGATGGACAATTTAGTAAACCTTTTGAATATCTCCTCATGGGGACAACCTCAATAGCTGATTTCCCTCAAAGAAAACCCGCTAGTAATTATAACCAGCCACAACTTCTCTACCTACCACTAAGCTATTCTAATGTACTTGAAGATAGTTAACTGCCCAATGATTTATAAAGCTCTTCACCAACTTAAGTAAGCTCTTTAACATTATTATTTCAACAATTTGAAAAAAGTTTGCTATTTAATAACATGATTGTGTAGTTGGTGTTGGTTGTTTAGAAAGAGAATATCTTTCTCCCCTCCTTTTCGTATTTCTGAGTAAACTTTCGGCGAGCGGAGCGTACGGCGTCTCTTCTACAACCAAACTTTTCCCATTCTTTCAATGTAGCCCACCACCCTTGGAGTTTAATTAAAAAACTTGAAGTTTCAGATTAGAGAACACGTAATCAATTATAAAAGTATCTTGGACCAACTCTGGATTGGCCCTCAATTGGATCCGATAATCTTCAAATTTCTTTTTTGTTGGCAATATCATAAAACTCTAATCATGCTCCCGTGACCATTTCCATAATTCCCTTTTAAATACATCCTTCCAAAATATTAAAATGTAACTACTCCTTTTTTTTTTTCATGAGTAAAAAGTTCTTGTTGAAAGTTCATCAATCGATTCGGTTGAACAGTTGGTTAATGGCATCTTTTCTTAGGCATTAGGAAAAAAAACAATTCTCCTGTACAATGTAATCTCACTATGATCGGTACATCATACAAATATTTCAGTTCAAGAACTTTCACACTAAATATATATGGTTTTTAAAGCTGTTATTTTTAAACATTAATTTCATTTTTTTAATTGATTTCTAATAAATATTATTTAATTTTTTAACGTCATCAGAGTACGATACTTACTTCTAAATAAAACATCCTGAAAAAAACTAAAATCCTTTTTTAGATATTATAAGCTTGACTCATGGCACATGTGTGTAAAAATGTCCATTTTTTTTCTCTAATTTAAGCATTCTCTATTCATTTCAGTATATGTGACATTCTTTTTTAATTTTATTTATTTTTTTTAAAAGAGAAGTTCTGCAAATGTTTTTCCTGCATTTAATATTTTTAATATTTGTTTTCTGTTTTTTGGTTGCTTTAAATCTTTTATTATTATTATCATTTAGCCAAGAAAGTATTGTGCTTTAATTCAAAAACATGTTATTAATTACATATAATCAATAATTGTATCATAAAATAAGTAATATTGATTTAACACAATTATATGAGCTGAGCCCCAGTTGCAAGGGAATAATCCTTTAAGCTTTGGAAAATAAAATCTTAACCTTAAAAATGTAGAATTGAGAAAATTTGAATATCTCGATAATTGTACGTCAGATCGAACAATTGTGTAAAACCAATCTTATTGGCAATTAAGTGTACTATAAATATTAATATATACATTCTATTCCATTTACATCTCTTGAATATAAACAGAGATATTTGAATTTATTAGTATTCATCCTTCAGAAAACCCCAACTTCCAGTCATGCCACATATACAATACTCTGGTATTTAATGTACCATTTTATTCGAACCTTAAAATATTGTATTATTGTTGTTGTTATAATAAATCAGTTTTACCTCTGGAACATTTTTATTGAGAGAAATGGCACTGAAGGAGGGTGAAATAGAAAGGAGAGAGAAGAAGGACAAGATCTAAGAGAATAAGAAAACTCTCTAAAACTCACTGACGAAGTAAGAACTTGATAATTTCAGCATGTATCGTCAACGGGAAACGGATTTACGGGGAAGGAAAGAAGATCCCTGCCAAGAACCGCAACAAAATGGACGGGAAGTATGGTCACAGAGAATCACAGAGAACTGACCTCTCTAGATCTAGTAGACTCTCAAGTATAGCTAATATCCTTAGGGAACGGAATCACACAAAGCAGGAGAGAGGGTACCTACGATACGACAGAATATCAAGCACCGGGACACATATACTCTGAAGCAGTGAATAAATGATGAGATGAAATCAGTGGGGTGTCACACCAGCTCGTGGGAAATCTGATAGTATACGCAACCCCTACGCGAAGGACTTTCTTAAATGAGGTTGGTGGTAAAGCCACACTTTAATCCACAGTATTAATCCTCCGGAACTCGCGTCGTGAGCAAAATACTCACGCCCCGAAGAAAAAAAGTTATGTCTATAATTATACCTATTTGGTGATAGTGCTACTCTCTCTAGTTACACCTTGTAGCTACACCTTCGATTCCCATTCATTAGGATCAACAGACTGTCGCCAGTACAAAATTAATCGGCCGGAGTAAGTTAAGTGTGAGTGTTTTTCTCACAGTGCGAGTTCTGGTGCAACGATTTTTGGTTTATTGTGAGTGTTTTTCTCATCATGCGAGTTCTAGTGGAATTTTTTTTTCTTTTTTAATACGAGAGTTGTTCTCATCAAGCGAGTGCTTTGGTGATTTGCCGAAAACTGTTTTTTGGCTCTGGAACTTATCAAACCTCACCTGGTCAACACAACTGACCACCATGCACCTAAGAGAAAGAAAAACATGAAGATGACTACTGGTGTAGAAGAGGAAACTCCCACTTGATCTGGTTCTAGTACTCCGTCGCAGTTTTGTGATTGTCCGAGGAGAAAAAACAAAAAGTCAAAAAAGAGTAGCGGAATATGTAGGAAAATAGTTTGTAATGAACATTCCTTTGTTGTATGTCATTCATTGTGGTGAACAAAATTTTAATTTATTAGGTATCTTTTCAAGTTGCTTGACATATTTTTTCTTTACTGTACGATAATTTTGAATAATATTATTATTTTATATCAGTATTTAATGTTTATAATCTATATAAATTATTTTTGTTGAAAATATTTTATTTACTGACTTTTTTTAAGGGAAATAGGTGGTGTGAGAAAAATTCTCATGGGCGAGTTCTCAGGCCACTCTTTTTGACGTGAGTTCTGGAAGGTTAAAGTAGTTTCGTATGTTGCGGTATTTAGATATAAAATGAACGATGGCCTTGCCTCCAAAAACGATTATCTAACTAATAACGTTTAAAACATCACTTTCATAGTCAGGGGTTGATTTCATTTAATTCAGAGCAATGACTCAGCATTGATCTCGAGATATATTCTTACCAGTTGATGTATAAAAATAGAAGTACTGAAAGTTGGATACGTGGCCAAATGAGTATTTAACGAATACAAAGAAATTGAAATTTAATTTGTGAGTAGCTACATCCCCTTTCCAGTTTGATGTCAAAATGGACTAACGATCGATCTGACCTTCCGTAACGATTATGTTTCTATTGCCAACAAATCAAATACCACTTTTAGAAGATATTATGAATCCACATTAACAATTTTATAGAACTAATCTTGTTGAACTATCGATGCTCTGCAATTCAATTTATTAAGGGAGACATTCATACTTTGTTTTTAACATTCTTCAGTAACCCTTCTTTCTAATCATTGTATTTTTACTCAGATAAGCTCACTGTGGAAAATACCAGCAGGTGGGAAATCTGCTCAGTTTACGCAGGTCCTGCGTGACGGATTCTTATTCACTCGGGGCTAGTTACATACTTTATTCTCCAACTTTGAACTCAAATAGAACAAAATTCTTTCAGGTTAAGGAAATAAAACGAGAATGTTATATCGGAGTGCAAGTAGTGAGCCGTGTCGTTGTGTAGTTTTATTACAGCCTAAAGATTGCTAGTTCTTTATACAAGAGGGCTACTAAATTCCATCTCGGTATCCCAGTGGGTGTCGAACTCCTTCGTAGAGCAAAAGTAAATATGTAATATCAAACGTTGCCCAAAACATCGTGCATTAATCGAATCGATGTAATATCAAATTAAAAAATAACATAATTTCAATTTAACACAGGATTTAAGTATATCATTTCACTAGGGAGTGACTTGGAAGGATAATACATTTCTTATCATCGTGATTAAATTAATATTTCCTTTTTGTGAAGCAGCAGAAAACGACTAATATCTAATTTACAATCAGATTAACATAAAAGAAAAATAATGGTTTCCAAAAGTGTATGGAATTCACTGAGGTTTGACACACTATTTGTTTTTCTTTAATTCACAATGAAGCAAAATTTTACTAATTTTAGTTCAATCTACTATTGCTCTGACATGTAGTGGGGGTAAGAAATGAGCAAAATGCCAACTTCACTCGATCTCTCAGCCATTTATCAATTTAAAAGTTCCAACCTTATGTTTCTAAAGAGTACTGTCAGTGATATATTTAAACATAGGAATCATTGAAAACCCTTCAGTTATAGGTGAATAAAACTATGAACTATAGGTGGAAGTTACTATGAACAACCATAATGAATTACAACATATTAATGTATTCTAAATTTATTAAATTAACTTCAAAAAGTTAATAAATGTATATCTTTTTGGGGGGGGGGTGAAGGGGAGAAATATATGAACTCTGGCAAAGGAAACGAACCTTAAAAATAATGCTTTTCATTGGTTGGGTGCTAATATTAAGTTACTCTCCACCCTCTCACCACCTTTGGTAGGGCCTTTTATATCCATGGAATTAATGATTTGAAAGTTAGTAAAACAATGGAAAAATGTATAAAAGGAAATTTTTTTATTTACTACTTAGTAAACCGTTATATAAAAGTAAATCTAAATCTACTCAGTAAATTTTACATTTATGAAATATGAATCATTCCGTTTAAAATTGAGTAATTAGGAATTATTAACTAATAATAGTTCTTCATAGGCAAGTACCAGAATACTAAAGGAGTCAAGTCGGTTTTCTCTGAGCCTTTATTTTACTTCTGCTATATATATTTCTTCCAGAGAATATTTTATTGATTTTTTTTCCACTCCAATAATAGTTTTGGTCATTATTCCCTTCATTTATATATATATATATATATATATATATATATATATATATATATACACACACATACATAGAGCTTCTAGCTATATGAGTTGATTTAGGGAAATTCTAATGGGACTGGTGGAAGGGGGATGAGTTAGAGCCAGGTCATCCAAGTGCAGATGATTGATTTTCTCTGCCGGTCACATCATTGATTCAGATGGCCTTTTCACCTGCATCCACGTGCCATTTCCAATCCAAGCTTTGTAAAGTATTCTAACCTTAACTGTTCAGAGCTCCCCCTCCACACGCATTCGGTTTTCTTCACGGTACTTGTCCAAAGGGCGTATATCGGGTGTATAGAAGACTGCATCAGATTAATTTTATGATCTTCCGTTTATCTATTAACTCATAAATTTCAATTGAGCCTGTTGCCTCGAAGCAAATCGAGCACATAGCGCAAGGTCTGCCAAGATAATGTGGGTCCTTTTCTGCTTGATCTATGAAGACATTTTATTTTCTAGGAGGGAGGTGAATATCGACAAGTTATATTACTTTTTACTTGTTACTCTAGGAAGAGTAGCAGAATTCTGTATGATTCTACTGAAATGATATATTCAGGTAAATTAATTTATTGAGACGCAATGTTACGGGAAAAACACGTATTAAAATTGATGTACCATTCTTAAGGCTATATTTTTTTAAAAATTATTTTATAGATATGCAGACCATTTTTCATTTTATTATTCGTATTATAAGTATGTGCTAAAAAAATAAGTAAATATTATTTAAAGGAAAATGTAAATTGACATAATAATAACATTAAGAACTTTCTTAGCTGGCGGGCAAGCACCCAAGCATGGCTCTAAAGGGCGTGCCATTATTCTTAGTGCTCCAAAGGATTTTTTAATTTGCCTTACATTTAGTATTTTCAATTATATTAATCTTTCTCTATTTTGTTAATATTTTAACATAGAATATATTTTATAATTAATTATAATTTTCATGACGCTTTAAAACGGACTGTTAAATAAAAAATATTTATATGCATATTTTTTTGCATAGTATTATTTATTTTATTGCCAAAAATCACTGGTTGTAAGTTTTAATAGAGTTAACGACAGGCCCTATTTTTATGTATGTATGTATATATATATATATATATATATATATATATATATATATATATATATATATATATATATATATATATATATATATATATATATATATATATATTCATTGTCCCTTACAGAGTTACCATATAATTTGAAACTTCATTATTATATGTATACAAATTAATACTTTGTTGTATACACATTGTACTTTAAATAAATTAATAGCAATAGAAAAAAAATATTATACAACAGTAAATTCATTTATAAAGAAAAACAAAATTAATTTTTTAATGATAGAAAAGAAAGTTGATAACAATAAATATATAGAATTGTGTAAAATTGGTAGGTACATGGTAAGAAATCTACACAAAAGTGATATTATTTAATTCCAACGATTTTTAATCATGATCTAGTCTTAGCAAAAATTAAATTCTTCATTAATTTTTTTCCCAAAGGTAATATTTTTAATGAACTAAAGTCTCTAATTCTAAATCTGTCAAGAATTGTATAATTCATATTCAAAAAATAAGTCCGTTTGATTATCACTTTCAAAATTTGGCAGGATACATTCTAAAACGAAATAACAGACAATTTGGTTGATCGGTGTCCCCTGCCCATACCTACATGAGCAGTCCTACTAACCAGAACGTGCTCTGTAGTCTTTATGAATTAAATATAATAATCTATGAATTAATATATATTCTTTTCAGCAGATTTCCCTTTAGGTCGCACTCATGACTCGATTTTCGAAAAAATTGTTCATATTTCCATCGATCCTACCCAGAAGATGACGAAAATGAAGTCAGTTCAAATATATATATATATATATATATATATATATATATATATATATATATATATATATATATATATATATATATATATATTTGCCTGTTAACGTTCTAGCGGTCACAATTTTTGTTTGATCGTTACCAAACTCGATTTTTAATAGTTTAATGTAAAATGAGAGATCAATATCGTTAATAGCTGAAACCAGACCAGTGGGAGGAGGTGTTTAGGGGGGAATTTCGAAAATTCGTCGGATCGAAAAGTGTATATAACCAATCTTATCGCAAATGCAATATTCTATAAATGTTGTTACTTACGTTTTTTCACTATCTTGATTATTAATCGAGATATTAGCATTTTTTACTTTTTGGCCCTCAGTAACCCCCCTCCCCCCTTCCTACTCACGTAAAATTAACATTAAGCTGTTATATAGCCAAATATTCTTTTCAATATACCTTTATTATATGAATGCATGCAAATATGTTCTGGTGAACCCCCCCCCCCTCTTAAGTTCTTGGACTACAAAAAATTTGATTGATTGATATAAAAATTATTCCGATTCATTATAAATTACAGCACTGGATATAGTAAATAGTTTTCAATAAATTTAATATGTTAGAGTCCAATATATTTCAGTATTTGGTTTTCTTTCGGCTGAGAGGTTGGCAGACCTGTTTGTTTACATTTCAGACGCTTCCCGTCGGAAGGTTATTAAAATTGACTGAAAGATTTCTTATTACCATTTGTATTTATTCACTTAATATTCACGGTAGTGTTGTGCTACCATTATGTAGATTTATCTGCATAAATGAGTTATACGCTATAAACTATAGCGGGAGTCCACAATTTTATTTGGCACTAAAGACTACCGAATTAAACCAAACTCGGTATGTGAATTAGTACTAACGCCTTCATTATAATAAGCTATGCTAGCATTTCTAGGGACGGGCAGGAGTGGGGGTTATAAGGGAGGCCTGAAATTAATAATAATGATTTCTACCATTATGTAGATTTATCTGTTGTTAAACTTCATGAGGGAAATCTGCTTAGTTTACACAGCCCCTGCGTGAAGGACTTTATTTTTCAATGTCTTTGGTGTAGTAGTTTATATTTCTTAGGTAGTCGTGAGTTACATACTAGAAGACGAAAGTTATTTTTAAATTTTTCTTTTGTAATTTCGTTTGGATTTACCGCAGTATTCATGCTAATGTTAAGAGCTCTTATTATCTGTAATTATCAATTGCAGTAATTTCAAAGCTTCTTCAAAACTAATTATTGATAATTAATTATGAAGTATCACGATATATTCAATTTCAAAGTTAATTAAATATTGAATATTGAGTCATATTTACAAATTGGATACACTTCAATTACAACGGTCAGAAGAAAAGATATCCTGTAATATCACTCACATTAATTGTATAGACTTTTCACTCATGACTTCGTAGCCTGAATGAGATGTACAATACTTGACAGGAGATGGGGCTTCAGTTAGGGTTTATTGGATAAATAAATAGATGTTTAACTCAGGGCAGTATTGAGGACTTCGGCCGTTCTCTCTTGAGATTTCCTTTTGCTTTTCCTTAGAATATTTTTTTTAAGGATTTCTTTTTCAAATGTCCATCTATCCTACACAGGAAATGACGAAATTTAAGTCCGTTCAATATATATATATATATATATATATATATATATATATATATATATATATTTGCCTGTCAACGCTCTTGTAGCCGTAATTGTTGTTTGATCGTTACCAAACTCGATATTTAACCCTCGGTCGGGCGCGTCAAGAATATTCCGTCTTCGGGCGCGTGTATCTCACAGATCATCCTCAACCGTTTTTACGGAAATACAGTTTTTTAATATATATTTTGCTCTAAAATGTCCAGCGTGGGATTAGAAACCATAACAGAGGAAGTATTTGTTTGAAAGAAGTAAATAATTTTTAAAATTGACAAGTATTATAATATAAAGAAACGGTGGACAATAATTTTTAAAATATAATTAAAAAACACAAATATCAAAAGGAATTGTTTAAATGCACATGCCTTAATTATACATAATTCATTTCAGTTCGTGAACAATATAAAAAAATATCTAAATATAACTTCAATCAAAAATAAGTAGCACGAAATCACTTTTAGATAAGACTTAATGAAAACCATCAAAAAATTTAAAAAATACCAGTTTAATTGTTATTTCTTTTGCATAGCTGCATTACAATTAGGACAAAGCATGGAACTATGTTGTAAACAAATTTTGTTTTTGCAAATCTCACAACAGTAATTAGTACACCTACATTTATTTTCAGTTTTGCTTGGTTCATATCATTTTATTTTGTTCGTTGTAGCGGAGGGTCTTTTTTTATGCTGTTCTGTACTTGAGTTCAATGTATGGTCCAATGAGCTAGTGTACTCTTATGAGTCTCTGCAGTCTTCAAGTTTCGTCCTTAGTTCGGTTAGTAAACGTTAGCAAAATAAGCGAATAATAGGTTTATATGATTCCATTTAATAAAGAGAAACTTAATTGATGTACATATTAATGAAATACAGATTTCAAAAAAACTCACGACTCCGTTGAACACAGTGACTCAACATGCCTTGAGGGGGAGTTCTCTAAAACACATAACTCGAAGCACTACAACACCACTCTATGCTAGGAGGAGTGGCAAATATTTTTCTAGAAACTGTGTATCTGAGAGATCACGCGCCCGACGGAGGGTTAAAATTATTTTTGGGAAAATATCATGTTCGTTAACAGCTGAAATCGACCTTTGGGAAGGGGAGATTTAAAATTTGGAAAGTTCAAAATATCTCCGTTATTACGCGTCGAATCGAAACAAGGAATAGTGCCAAAGAATGGAGAGTAGATACCTTATTTTTCGTTAGAGAGAACTTGCTTAAAAGGGAGGATGCGTAGTCGCCCGGCAGCCGTTGCACAAGCGAGTTCTCTTCCAAGGACACTTTCCTCTGGAAAACATTTTTAGCCTGATATTTTAAAATTAAGTCCTTGATATAATTGTCTGTTTTAGTTGTTCATGTGTTAAGTTAATACGTTATTTTTTTCTAGTTGTTTTAGCAGTTTCTTAAATTTGTTTAATTGAAGGGTTGCTAGCAAAAAAAAACAACACTTTTTTGGTGAGTTAAAAAAAAGCGTTTATCTTCATTTCATGAGGGAGTAAAATTTTGATATTTTTTTAATAAACTCCTTGGGGAACAGGAATGTTATCTATTCTAATTTCCAGATGTTCAAATATATCCTCTTTCAATGGGGAAGAAGAATGTTCTGGACTAATGGGGTTTTTGGTGGGATTCAACAAAAACCTAAAAGTCAAATATCATATAGATAGCATGATCAGGTAAGAGAAATAGTATTCGGCATATTGAGTTACTTTTTTATTATATTTAATAATTTTAACTAGAAAAATGAACATTTTAAGAAAAATTATGAAGCAAAATGTTGAACAAAGTGTACAATAACTTTGGAAAAATGAATCTTCACATCCATAACTATTGTCATCGTTGTCAGTTTGGTAGTCAAGACAAGGTGAGTCGGCTGCTGCGACAAAGGACAAACAGTCTCGTGTAAAACTCCTTGCTTGCAGCATGTTCCAGGTAGTCAGCAACGTCTGACTAGTGGGATTATTGCAGTATTTGTAACTCCCAAAACAGTCCGATGAGAGGTATTTTCGGCGATTTCGATTCTATCAGTATATGAGTAATACTTTACACTACATAATGGCACCTCAAACTCATTTTTCAGTTTTTCTGACTTGTGGGGTTTTTGCTAGCAACCCTTCAATTATTTTTTTTTAAATGTTTACTAGCTAAGCATGCTTTTCAAGTATTGACGTCCTCCGCTTTTCCTGTGATATTCTGTGGCCATTACGTTATATTTTAACTGTTTTCTTTTTTTTTTTTTATTTTGTTTGTTAGGACTTTTAATTTAAATAGTGTTGGTTACGTGATTTCCAGAGATTTTCAAGATGGAGCTGTTGCTCTGAAAGTACACCCTCTCAAAATAAAACGTATTGTAGAGGAAAGCAGGCCTACTCTGTACATCCAGATGTAAAAATATGTTATGTGTGTCAACATCACCTAGATCTTTGCATTTGTTATCAAGTACAGTAAAAACCCACTACTACCCATTTTCACTTTCAGTAACTGTGCCATTTGCCTCTTATCCATCTGGCACTTCGATTCTTATTTATATAGATTTCTTATTACAAGAGAAATAGAGAATTTTTGGCGAGTTGTGATCCTCAGCGCGTCACATACCAGTTCGTGGTAAATCTGCTTAGCTTACCCAGGTCATGCTTGGCGACCTTTTATTTATGATTTATTTTAACAGATATACCTTAAGGGAAATAAGCTATTCACGTTGTACTCATGACATAATATCGACAAATTTCCTCAAATATCCATCGATCCTGCCTATCCATATTGTTATTGGATTATTTGTTGTTGTTTAACTGAGAAATTCGCATTTTTTGTATTCAGACTTGAGTAAACTCCCACTCCTGCGTATATCATATTAGCAATAAGCTGTTATATCATGGACCACTTTATTCAAAGCTCAAGTACCAAATATTGCGTGACCTTTTATTGTGTGATGTACGTACAAATATGTGATGACGGTATCAGTTAAGAATTTATGTTTATAAGTTAAGTTTTTATGTCAAAAGTAACTTCTTAACATATATTTTACATAATATAGGCTAGTTGAAATCCCTATTTCATATTTAAGCTAGAAATAATACTTTTCATGATTTATCAAGTTATTGATAATATGAGATAACTAGGTGAGGGGGTTTTCTAAACACTGAAAATAAAAAAATGCAAATATCCTGCTTAATTTCTGACACACAGAAACAGTTATATAACATTAAAATTTCAAGATTGGAATACAATTCGTTCGATAATAAAGGAGATTTTAGAAATCTCGAGTTCTCCCCTCCCCTGCACACTGACACGAGCTGTGTTCAAAAATAAAAAAAATGAAGTTTGAAAACTTTTGTTTTGAATGGTAATTAGATCAGAAAGAAACCATCGGAATTGGAATATAAAAACCACGGCTTAAAGGTAAGGATTAACTTGAATTGCTGATACCAATACAACTAATAAAACTGGTTTGGTTTTTAAATATTTACTTTGGGAGTTTCAATCTTATTACTTGATCATTTTCAATCCTCTTTTCACCTGTTCAAGTGTATCGTTCATTGACTATTCTTGAACAAGAATGCGAAAATGGGTAAGTTCTTACAGTTTAAGATTATATAAGAAATTCTCATCAATTTTTCATCTTTCGATAAGATTGTTTTGTAAAAATGACGTAAAATAATGGTATTTTTTTCATACTTCAGCCGTATATAGTAGATTACTTCAAAATTATTTTGATACGTTTATAGTTTGGCTCTTCTAAAGGTGATTTTATGGTTTTAGATTTTATTACCAATGCACAACTGTACGACGTCTGGTGCAGTAAGGAACCAAACACCAGATACAATGCTTTATTTGATAGAATTGTGCCAGAATATAATTTTTCTTCAATGTTCTGATGAAGTTAAGGACAATAATCTGGAATTCGTACGATTGTTTAGTCTGGATACTTAAAAAAAAAGTGTGGCCGCTGTTACAGGTTTTCAGGAAAATTCGAAACAAAATACGAAGATTGGTTGAATAAAAACATTAAAGAAGTTATCATTTAATATTTTACGTTCTAAACTACTACCACTTCTAGAGAATAGATTGTAAGATGAATAGAATAGAATTGAATAGAATAGAATATATATTTATTTTGTTAAAGATTTATATCTTGTACAAATTAAATAAACAAATTACAATTCTGTCTTTTAAATAAATAATTAAATCCAAATTCTTGAGTTCAACAATAATAAGGCCATAAAGAAAAGAAAAAAAGAAGCAATAAAGAGTAAATATTAAATATAATACATAAAGATAACTAAAAACATTCTATAATTATATAAATTCGTCTTAATATAACATTGAACTGGAGTGTGGTCCATCAGCACTTATAGATTCCAGAGTATTGTATGCTGACGTGATGAAGCTGTAATTTTGTGTAGTTTTTCGAGGCTATCGATACTAAGTATCTCTTCCATTTTATGCACATCACTGACAGCTGAGGAAAGTGTTTGTAAATATTTATTTCTATCTTCAATGAGCTTCTCACAGTAGAGAAGTATATGTGACAGGCTATTAGGGAGGAATTGATTACAAAAAGTGTAAGGTTCCTGAGCTTTGAATGAGAAAGTTTTGTTTCTTGATTGAAGTTTGGTGAATTCTGAGCTTGTTACTCATAATTGGCTAACAGATCTTAGCTTTTTTTATGTTTGTCTTAAATGTCAGGAAGTTCTCCGGGCTGGATATATTAAAGCTGGATATAGTTCTGTAGATGGGGTTACTTTTGGAATTTGTAGCTCGGTGGATATCAATTGAAAGGTCGTGGTTTTTTAACTTTTCTAAAATTTCATTTTTGTATTTCAGTATTCCGTTCTGACAAACTTCAGTAAACTCCTTTCCGCAGCCATAGTGATTAGCTATTGATCTGACTTGTGTGACCCAATGATTGTAAGATGTGATCATTCCAACATGCTGGAAATCTTCATACTTTACGCAGCCTTTGCGTGACGGAGTGTATCGTTATTATAACAATTGTTTATTGAAGTCTTGCCAGTAAGTAAATATCTACTTGTACCAATTACTTAAAGGTTGCCCAAATAATAACTCAATGGTCATGATTTAATTGGAACACAAATTAGTATTATAGAATGGTTACAAATTGGAAAGAAAGTTAAAAGACCTTTATTTTTAATATTTTTCCTTAATTAGAAATAAAAAAAAAGTTAAGAAGAAGTGTAGCGGGCAAAAGTTTCAGAGTTTCTCTCAGGACCATTTATTTTGCCCTTTAGTATTTAACTTGTTATACTGAACTCTCACCCCCCCTCCCCCCCACTAAACTTTACGGGATATATTTTTAACACAAGCGCCATTCCTGTAAGTATATTACATACGTTGAAAGTGAAATGGCGGAAAGTCAATATATAAAAGAACACGTAAAATTTCTTCTACTGATTCATTTTTCCTCTACTCGTTTCGAGGGGCTACTGACGGCAGAAAACAAGAAAGTACGAATAATTAGCATAATTGTTCAGATACGAGAAAACGAATATCATATTCACAATAGAATAGAAAAAACAGTTCTGGAACGTCAATAATTCAACAAGACGGGTCCTATAACATTTTTTGATTCGACGTATAATAACGGAAATAATTTGAATTTGTGAATTTCCTCAGCACTAAACCTCCCCCCCCCCTCCCACTTGTCGGGTTTCAACCATTTACGAACTTGATTTTCATATGCAGATAAAAAAAGTTTAAATATCAAGTATGATAACGATCAAACGATAATTAGAACTACTTGAGCGTTAACAAAGTATATATATATATATATATATATATATATATATATATATATATATATATAGTTTTGAACGGATCTCATTTTCGTCATCTACTGGGTAGGATCGATGGACATTTGAAGAAATGTTTCGACAATCGCGTCCTGAGTACGACCTCAATAGCTGATTTCCCTTAAGGGCTTTTGTTATGTTGCTTATATTTATATGCTGAGTAGGGATCGGTTGAAAATAAGTTGTCTTGTATGAAAGTAGATCACTCAGTATCGAAGCTGACTGGTCTAATTAATCTGAAGGCATGAGCCTGAAAGATTCTAATGTCCGGGCATTAAATATTTATTATTTATTCTTACAGTAATCGAATTATACAACTGGGGTGATTGAGCGACGTATCAGCTAAATTCTTATATCATATTTACGCAAGTACGCGCATTTCTGCAAATATTTTTAGTATTGTCCTGCATTATAATTTTTTGAAAATGTTGTTATGTTTCAAGTAGTGTGATACGCGGTCTATATACTGGCTACGGTCATGCAGTAATTCAGTCAAACTGTTTAGTGGGCCTATGTGAGTCCTTAAATAGCAGCCAGTTAGTAAATGTTTTATAGTAAGTCTAAAGTTACAATGTTGGCGGTAGGGCTTTTTGAGGAAGGTCATTCACGAAGTATATGTTTCACTTCTTAAAGTTCTTTGTCAGCTGTGGCAAACCAACATTTCTGCCATAAGTTGTGTATCATATATTTGGTTTGGCTTAAATATCTTGGTGTGTACAATATGTGTCGTAAGTACTTTTTTGAGTAGCTGATTTGGTGAGTTCGTCTACTTTGGTGAGTCACCCTGCTACAAGTTGCGATTTACTCTATCAGAAGTAAGAGGAGGAAGTGAGAGGGAGAGAGTATATTTCGTAGGGGGTGGGGGTGGCGGTTATGGAGGCAGGAGCTGTAGGAGGGGGGAGGAAAGGGGTCACCACCTGTTGGTGACTGACAGACAAATTACAGTGGGTGAGATTACTCCTAATCCCTACTACCTCCCCTTCTCGTAGAATTTTCCACTAATTTACCTCACCTTCCACCCACCCACTAGCATTGTTTTGTTTTATGTTTGTCTAAAATTTGCATTAAACATTTGTTTAAAGGCATATAAATCTTACTGTGGAATAGATATTAGCAGAAGGTCAAGACATAAAACGCTCTCACATTTATTTCATTCTACCATTCTACATTCAAGTTGCCTCATCAGATCATCAGAAGTATATTCTTAAAACTAACGCACCTCGTGCCAGCTGAAGAAGGGACCAGTTACAACGTCATTGAGATTGTTGAGAGGGGGATAACTCTCATACCAAGCCCAGTAGCTCCAGCGGTGTCGATAAAGTGGTAGTGTACAATATTTCGCCGATTTTCCAATCGGCTCCTTCATTTGGTAATGTTTCTTGTTGGCTTGTGACAGCTCCTAAAAGTAAAAAAAAAATTGGACTACCACATCAACAGTTACGTCTAGGGAACATCCGTCCTGCTGACATCACAAAACTCAGCATTTATTTCCTTTGTAATCCCTTCCTTTTTTCCTCTCCTTAGCATTTCCCCAGTAGCTGTAGCCTGTTACTCTGCTCAATTTCAAGTTTGTTATTATCAATAGAAGTGCTTTTTAAAAAAGCTTTCAAGGATACTTTATAATTAACTGGCGCCCGAGCAGGGACTTAGCCGAAGTTTTCATTTTCAAGTGAGATCTATTTCCCACAATTTTGAAAACTTCGGATTTTAAGTTTTAACTGCTTATTACCCAAAGTATAGAGAAGCCTAGCACTTTTACTCGTGATCTATTTCCCGAGACCCCAATAATATTCAAGCCGAGAATGGCTTCAGCCTAAGGAGGGAGTTACGTCTAGGGAACATCCGTCCTGCTGACATCACAAACATCAGCATTTATTTCCTTTATAATCCCTTCCATTTTTCCTCTCCTTGTCATTTCCCAGTAGCTGTAGCCTGTTACTCTGCTCAATCAAACCCTTAATTGGCCAGGAACTCAAAAAATTACTTGAAATGAAATTTTTTCTTAAAAACACATTATTTGCGTTTCTAATAAATAGAATATATAAGGTTTTACTTATTTTTTTTCTGAACAAAAATATTACATGGTGTCTTTAAGTACACCTTGGCCAGTTACCCTAAAACCTTTGTGGTGTCTTTAAGTACACTCTGGCCAATCACCGTAAATCAATGGTGGTGTCTGTAAGTTATGTTAATAAACTGAAATAGTTTCTAAAAATGTAATTAAATAATTTATTATGTAATAAAAGAAACGTGTTGTAAATAAAAAATAAGTACATTTTAAACAAAATATAAATCCGTCAAAAATATCATTAAACCTTTCATTCATTCAAGAAAACAGGGCCTTTTACAGGTGTTACAAAGTTTCACATTACATTTTCAGCATAAAACAACCGTTTGATTTTGGTGACAGAGTCTGCACTTTCCTTTTGTAGTGAATACTTGTCAATGGTGCATCCCATCAAGTCTTGCTGCATTGGCTATGAGAGCTGCAGCAGTTCTTGGCTGCAATTGGTGGTGTCTAGCCCTTTTAGCTCGCCGGTCCAGCAGAATATCCTCTGCAATGTGTATTCGAAATTCTTTTAAATTCATTTTTTTTAGGGTGTTCCTTTTGTGCAATAGCAATACGTTATTAACCACCAAATCCAATTATTAGCTGAAAATGTTCATGTAATACTTGTGGGATACCTGTTCTATAAAGTGCAACGAACATGTCACTAAGGTCAACACTTTGTTGTCATACCATTTAATAATGCTGATACACTTTTTGTTATCAACGTATTCTTCATAACATCCTCTTCCCTCTTTCACCCTCAATATTGAAATGTTCCAATACTTCATTCATTTCAATTTGAAAATTTCCTTCATCCATTTTGGGGTATCCGTGTGCATTTTCTCCTTCATTGTTGCTTTCTTCTTCATCAGAGGTGATACTAAATTTTGGTAGAAAAGGAAAAATCGTTTCACCTCGACTTTTAAACGTATCTGTTAATTAAAATGGTAAAAGTAAGAAATAATATAAAATCATGCCCCTTGGGCAAATTTGTTGGTATTTGGCCAGGGTGAACTTAAGTACACCATCATTAAAATCCATGCTAAAACTCTATTTCTCTCCTGAATGGAAAATGAAACACATAGGAACTTAAATACAATCCTTTACAACTAATTCACCCATTTTGGTTCATATTTAAATCGAATAGCGTATATTTTAATGAATTAGAAACTTCGCTGGCAACTAGTGTGAAGTTGGGTGGTAAACAATGATGATTTTCTTCAGTATATTGCTAGTAATTAGCTCCAATAACAATAAATGGACTTGTGTCGCATATGTCCATGCTTGGGAGGTTACAGGGGTGTGGACTGTGGCCCAAAAGGGGTAAGAATAGAAGCAGTTGCTCTCTGAAAGGGTTAAATATGAATGGTGTCTTTAAAGACACCTTGGCCAGTTAAGGGTTAAGCTAGTAATTGTTATTATCAATTAAAGTGCATTTTAAAAAGGCTTTCACGCATACTTTATATTTAACTATCGACACCGCGGGAGATACGCCGCAGATGACAACTATAATAAATTCTCATAGACATAGCTTAAAACAACAGCAAGCCTATTGTTAGACCGTTTCTCGCAACATAAAATACAAATACTTAGTTAGGCCAATTCTATTGCATTAATCAATTTGTAGAATATTTATATTTGACTGAGAAGTAATGTACCATTGTATGTTATCATAGTGAAAGTAAGAAAAAAAGTTTCCCCTTAGTCATAAGCGAGGTATGAATGGGGTATTGCACGCAATTGCCGGTGCAACCATGGCTGGGAAACAAGGTTATTTAGGCTTTTGGCAGACCACACAAGTCGCTCTACAGGTCGTTATGTCTCCTTTTCGTAAGATTTTTTCCATTTTCTAGGCAGGCTAACAAAGTTTTCTTGGACAACTTGAGCTAGTTTATTTCAACAAACTCAAGTTCGAAGCACTTAAGTGCTTTAGGCTTCTGATCCGTCGTCGATGTAGAGGCAAATATGTTTCTTGAGGCTCCTGTTTCTCATCCCGAAAGCGCCCCACTGTTTCTCATTCTTAGTGTTTACGTCATACATACGTGACCATGGGTCTAATTACCCTCTGGGGGTGGGCAGAATATATCCATGGCTTTCCAAAGGAGGGTAATAGGGTCCCAGCCAGAGATGTGATGCAGAAAATTTTACGTGAAACTACGTGCTGAGTCTCTCTTTTCTCTCTCTCTCTCTCTCTCTCTCTCTCTCTCTCTCTCTCTCTCTCTCTCTCTCTCTCTCTCTCTCTCTCTCTCTCTCTCTCTCCCCCCCCTCTCCCTCCTCTCTCTCTCTCTCTCTCTCTCTCTCTCTCTCCTCTCTCTCTCTCTCTCTCTCTCTCTCTCTCTCTCTCCTCTCTCTCTCTCTGTCTCTCTCTCTCTCCCTCTCTCTCTCTCTCTCTCTCTCTCTCTCTCTCTCTCTCCACCTCTCCCTCCTCTCTCTCTCTCCTTCTCTCTCGCTCTCTCTCTCTCTCTATATATATATATATATATATATATATATATTCATATATAAAACGCCTGAAATGAATAAGGGAAGAATCTATGCTGGACAGTTTATGCCGCTCTAGAGAGTTTAAGAACCAGGTTAGTACCTGGGGCAGGAGCCGTTACATGATTTCATTGTGGAAGACAAGTACCCAGCAGTTAAGAAACACTCTTGACCTCACATAGAAGTCAGACGCAAGATCCTATTACCGCATATAAAAAGACCCCCCCCCACCTGAAAAGATTAATACGTGTTAATGGTACTTAATAATCACTGTTCTAAAGTGTCATCTGACACAGGAGAGTGACAGGAGTCGCGGGAGGGATAGAGCTCAGCAGGGCAAAGGGCACACTGCTATCGATTCACACTCGGTCAAGAGGTCATAGCCCACCCTGACTTCCATTCTCATTTAGTTCATTTAAGAGCAGTTAATAAAAACCTGATACTATTTTCCAATTAAATTGATTCTATGTATGAGCCTGAAACCAAATATTCAACGAGAGTGTTACCAACAGTAAATAATACTGAAGAAGAGGAGCTTTAATATTTAGAAACAAGCAAGGGGTGGAAACAATTTATGTGTTACCATTGTAATAAAAAGTAAGTCTAATTATTAGAATAATTATATCTATTTGATGAAATATTCATACCTGCATAACCTTGTAGTTTTTAATTTATTTCACTTTCATACTCTTTTAACACTTACTTAATACATTTCAACACTTCATTTTATTAATTAAGGATTTTACTATTAGCAATTCTAAAAAAATTCTACAGAAAATAATAAAAATTAATTAATTTTAATTTTTAAAAGGATTTTTGGTGCATTCCACACTTTTTTGTGTTCTTGAAAGTATAAATGAGTATGACATATATTTCTGTTTAACTCTCCAAGGCTTCCTAAGTTTTCACTATAGAGGGCACCTGCAATGGTTTGTGTATGAGCTTTTTTTACTTCCTTGTACGAACTAAGGTAAAATATGAACTCTCAGCAAACGATTTTATATAAATTATGTAAATATAAAAAGTCTAAAAAAATAAATACGCATAAACTAAAACGATTACTAGCACAGACATATATGCACACATATGTACTGAATTCATTAGACGCTTCAGGTAACTATGAAAAATTTTAATCAATGCCGATAGTTATAAGAAACACCAATCAGTCTCTCTTGTTTCAGGTTCAAATTTTTAAAACCGTGTACAGATACAGCACCAACTTGCTTATTAAAGTTATAATTTTTTATTATGACATTAAAGGTGTTATCGGATCATGTTTCTAAAATTTAAATGTTTTTAAAAAATATGCTTTTTTAATGTAGTCTAACATACATAAATAACTAAAACAGTCATTTAAATAGGTACCATTCTGTTATAATTGTTTATTTTGGCAAACATTTTTTAACTTTAACAAGACTTCTGCTTAACAAACAACGCAAAGGGTGGTGGATAATAATATTCATTTCTAGAGTGGAATTTATGTGTTAGAATTGAAATAATATGTAAGACTAATTATTAGAATAATTATGTCTATTTGATGAAATTTTGGACAAATATTCATACCTTCATAAACTTGTAGTGTTTAATTTATTTTCTCACTTTTACCTTTTACCCCTAACCATTACTAAAGAAATGTCAATACTTTATTTTCATATTTTATTAATTTTGGATAATATATTAGCAATTCCAAGAGTAAATCAGTTTGACAAGAAAATATCTCTATCTTGCTTATTTTAGAAACTAAAGAAAATATCTGACGTTGGCACTACACGGCGTCCTTGTAGCCCTATAACAAAAATTGTTGAGCATAATTTATAGACATTTTCATGATAAATAAGAAAGGGCCTACACAATTTTTCAGAAACTAATAGATGCCGAGAAATTTGCAATTTTTTATTTTCGCCCTCTTCTAAACCCCCTTTCCTTAGTTGATTTCGATCAAAAGGAGCGGTACACAGTTAGACGTTACAACAATTTCAAACATGAAATTTCAACATTCTATGGCTAGCGGTTTTTGAGTTATGCTAGCTACGCACGTATGCAAACATATTCAGATGTCTCGAAGATACTAATGAAAATGGATTCAGTGGCGGTCAAAACGGATAATTCCTTTGAAATCGGAAACCAGAAATTTTCCTTATCACAATGCATCCTTAGTTCTTAAAGGAAGTATAAAAGGCTCCTACACAAACCATTGCAGGTGTCCTCTATAGTGAAAACATAGGAAGCCTTAAAGAGTTAAACAGAAATATATGCCATACTTATTTTTGCATTCAAGGACACAAAAAATTGTGGAAAAAAACATAACCTAAAAAAAAGCCTTATTAAAAAAAAAATTAATTAATTTTTAGTATTTTTTGCAAATTTTATTAGAATGGCTAATAGTATAATCTAGAATTAATAAAATAAAGTGTTGACATTTTTTAGTAAGTGTTAAAAGTGAGAAAATAAATTAAACAGTACAAGGTTATGCGGGTATGAATATTTGACAAATATTTCATCAAATAGGCATAATTATTCTAATAATTAGACTTACTTATTATTGCAATGGTAATACATAAATTCCACTCTATAAACGAATAATACTGTCCACCTCTCCTTTAAGTGTTTTTTGAGCAGAAGACAAGTTAAAGTTTAAAAATGTTTAACAATATAAACTGTTATAACAGAATGGTACCTATTTAAATGATTGTTTTAGTTGTTTAATGTACAAAGACTACATAAAAAAAAAACTAATTTTTTATAAGATTAAAATTATAGAAACATGATCCATAACACTTTTAATGTAAAAACAAAATGATAACTTTAATAAGCAAGTTGGTGCTGTATCTGTACGCGGTTTAAAAATGTGAACCAATAACAAGAGAGACTGAGCGGTTTTTCTTATAACTAGCGAAATTGATTCAAATTTTTCATAGTTTTCTGAAATATCTGCCCTTGTTCGAAGTAAAGAAAGTAAGAAATGCTCCTACGAAAACCATTTTAGATGCCACCCATAGCGAACATTACTAGTCCAAAATTACATCTATTAGATATAATTATTCTAATATGTAGACTTACTAATGCAGCAGTAACACATACATTTTTCCCACCTGTTCTTTGTTTACAAATATTGATGCATCTCTTCTTCAATATTATTTACTCTTGGTGAAACTATCATCGAATTAGTCTTTTTTAAAGCAACGGACTTTTTTTTTTCTTTTTTTTTTTTTTTGAATAACCACTGCAGTGATCTAGAGCCTTTTGCAAGTCACGGAAGTGATTCGTATTGATGAAAATGAATTTTGTGATCATATGGTTGACTTCAATTATTTGAATTACCTCTGATAATAATTCGCTGTTATAAAACTAGAATCACTATAAATAATAGACAAATTTATTAATTATCGTATATTAGATATGTCAGGGGCTGTGGTGTACCATTGGCAATGTAATCTAGAATGGGCAGGTTCTCCCTGGGCCAGTCTCGTATATTATTTGCATGACAATCGTCCGGAAGTAGAATTTTCTCTATTTATAGCTACAGACCCTTCAACCTCTACCTTACTCACAAGGTAATTTATAGCCACTCCAGCCGTTAACGATCACGTTAATATCGAGCCTTGGAGAACAAAGTAGTCGTCATGTCAAGCAAATATTAACTATTTGACCACACTTTTTTTTTTATTTGGTACTTTATCTTCAATTTGACCTTCCCTGCTTGTAAGTTCTATATGTCTATCTGCAATTGAACGAGAATACAGGACAGTTCTTTCTTATAGAATATTTTCAGTTGCTCATTTTTTCACATCCAATGCTGTTGAAAACATTGGATATCGCTATCAAATGAAATAATATTAAAAAACGCAACCGAACATTGTGTTCGGACTACAAGGAAGTCCTGTAGTACCAACGTCAGATATTCTCTACAGTTCCTAAATTCGCAGGATTGAGATATTGTCTGTCTAAAGTGGATTTCTCCTTAACGTATCAATTTTATGTTTCAATGAGGTGAGCGGGGCTAAAAACTCAACATTGTATTTTATTGTTAGATATTTTGATATGAATGGTAATAATTTCTTTGCCTTGTTCGATTTAAATGAGCATCAATATTTTTGAATAAATGTTCGAAATATATTATTTTTCTCTTAACTACAAATCTTAGTGTTTTCAGTAAAATTCTGACTAATAGGCAGTCTTATTTATTCTCAACAAGATTTAATATACTCTTTGTTTCATATGGTTTGAAAGCCGAATAAAAGCCTTATTTAGTACTGAAAGGAAGCTCTAAAAATTTTATGAACACTCTTTTCGCCCCCTATCTACCTTGTCTTTACTACAAAGCCTTCTTACTATAAATTCTCATTGAATTTGAGTACCATCAGGAACTAGACGCTACGTCGTTTTGGAGAAATCATCTATCTGTTAGACATGTTTTTCTTCTTATGTCAGTAAATGAATTCAAGCAATAGGATGTGATTTAGTGCATGTTCTCAACATGTTTGTTCTGGAGAAATTCTAAATAAAAATTTCAATTTGCCACTGATGTAATTCATTGATTTTTCTAAGCTCGCGTTAGTTGTGATGTTCAGTTTTCCTCGTAGTTACTGGGTTTTGGTAGGGTCACTTCGAACAATGCAGGCTACGTCAATTGGGAGTGATGTCCAACTGAATCAGAGTAACAACGTCATTGATCCTAATAAAATTAAACAATTCTGGTTGGAGACGTGTACTTATGCATGAAACAGTATTACATCGCATTACGTTCAAAATATTTATCGGGATATTCATTTAATTTTGCTGTAGCATATATTTGTATGAATACCTCTTATATCTTTCTTACATAGCTCAGTGGGTGTTTATGTTAGAAGATTCATCTTAATGTAAATCGGCTTTTGAGGTTGTACTGATGACGCGATTTTCGACAAATTTCCATTGATCCTAGGCAGGAGATGACGGAAACGAGACCCATTCAAATACATACATACACACACACATATATATATATATATATATATATATATATATATATATATATATCTATATATATATAAAATTGTAACCTCTGTCTGTACATTGATTTTTTTCGCGAAATTTCACGATAACTTTTCGTTTCATATGTCACAGACACCATAACTACATTTTGTTTCTTTCGTGTCTGTTTGTTTGTTTGTTTGTTTGTTTGTTTGTTTGTTTATTTGTTTGTTTGTTTGTTTGTTACCTTTTCACGCATAAACGGCAGAACCGAATTTTATGAAACTTGGTATGTATATTACTACTAGCCCAACTTAGACTTTAGGCTATATTAATATTCTCTAAGACGAACAGGAGTGGGGGTTATAAGGGAGGCCTGAAATTAAAAATAGCGATATTTCCTTTCCTATTGATTTTTCAGCAAATATGCACATAACAAAAGTTATTTATTTTGTAATTTAGAGTAACTTTTTTTATATGTACTTTTGCCGTATACGGAAGTATAAACGAGATATACACTAAAACCTATAGCGGAATTGTACAATTTTATTTGGGACAAAAGACCCAACCGAAATAAATAAAACTCGGTATGTGTATTAGCACTAACGCTTTCATTATAATAAGCCATACTAACATTTCTAGGGACGGGCAGGAGTGGGGGTTATAAGGGAGGCCAGAAATTAAAAATAGCGATATTTAGTTTCCTATTGCTTTTTCAGCAAATATGCACATAACAAAAGTTGTTTATTTTATTATTTAGAGTAACTTTTACTAAATACACTTTTGCCGTATACGGAAGTATAAATGAGTTATACGCTAAAAACTATAGCGGGGGTCCACAATTTTATTTGGCACAAAAGACTCAACCGATCTAAACCAAACTCGCTATGTGAATTAATACTAACGATTCCATTATAATAAGTCATACTAACATTTCTAGGGACGGGCAGGAGGAGTGGGGGTTATAAGGGAGGTCTGGAAATTAAAAATAGTGATCTATTTCGTTTCCTATTGGGTTTCGGCAAATATGTACATGATAACAAAGTTGTTTATTTGTTATTTAGAGAAACTTTTATTATTTACAATATCGTCGTATACCGAAGTATAAATGCGTTATACGCTAAAAATTATAGCGGGAGTCAACAATATTATTTGGCACAAAAGACTGTGTATTAGCACTAACGCCATCCTTATAATAAGCCATACTAACATTTCTAGGAACGGGCAGGAGTGAGGGTTATAAGGGAGGCCTGAATTTACAAATTTTATTATTAATAAATTCACAGAAACGACGGGCATTAGCCCTAAACGCTGGGACGGGTAAAAGTGAAGTATATCACAATTTTATTTGGCACTAAAGACTCAACCGAATTAAACCAAACTCGGTATGAGAATTAGTACTAACGCCTTCATTATAATAAGCTATACTAACATTTCTAGGGATGGGCAGGAGAGGGGGTTATAAGGGAGGCCAGAAATTAAAAATAGCGATATTTAGTTTCCTATTGCTTTTTCAGCAAATATGCACATAACAAAAGTTGTTTATTTTATTATTTAGAGTAACTTTTACTAAATACACTTTTGCCGTATACGGAAGTATAAATGAGTTATACGCTAAAAATTATAGCGGGAGACAACAATTTTCTTTGGCACAAAAGACAACCGAACTATATAAAACACTCAGTATGTGTATTAGCACTAACGCCTTCCTTATAATAAGCCATACTAACATTTCTAGGGACGGGCAGGAGTAACTTTTGTTATATACACTTTTTTCGTATACCGAATTATAAACGAGATATGGGCTAATACCTATAGCGGAAGTGAACAATTTTATTTGGGACAAAAGACTCAACCGAACTAAATAAAACTCGGTATGTGTATTAGCAGTGAGGCCTTCATTATAATAAGCCATACCAACATTTCTATGGACGGGCAGGAGTGGGGGTTATAAGGGAAGCCTGAAATTAAAAATAGCGATATTTCGTTACCTATTGGTTTTTCCGCAAATATAAACATAACAAAAGTTGTCTTTTTTGTTATTTGGAGTAACTTTTGTTATATACACTTTTGTCGTATACCTAAGTATAAATGAGTAATACGTTAAGGCTTTAGCGGGCACTAACGGCTGAACCGAACTTAACAAAACTCGGTATGTCAATTAGCATTAATTCTTCCATGATTATAAGTTATATTAAAATTTTTAGGTACGAACGGGAGGGGGGTTATAAGGGGAGGCCTGAAATAAAAATTCACCCTATTTTACATGTATAAGAGACGGGAAATATAAAAATATCAAAGACTGTGAAGCCTTATCGAACAAATAATTCTATTATTAGCAAATCCACGGGAAAGACGGGTATCAGTCCTAAACACACGGACGGGTATATGTCAAAAATATTGTGCAATGTAAAGCCTGCTAAAAAATACCATCACCATTCAGCCTCAAATGAATTCCCGGCGAAGCCGTCGGTATCTGAGCTAGTATATATATAAAATTGTAACAACCTCTGTCTGTAACATTGATTTTTTTTCGCGAAATTTCACGATAACTTTTCGTTTCACATGTCATAGACACCATATCTGCATTTTGTTTCTTTCGTTGTATGTTTTGTTTGTTTGTTTGTTTGTTTGTTTGTTTTGTTTGTTTGTTACCTTTTCACGCATAAACGGCTGAAACCGAATTTTATGAAACTTGGTATGTATATTACTACTAACCCAACTTAGACTTTAGGCTATATTAATTTTCTCTCAGAGACGAACAGGAGTGGGGGGTTATAAGGGAAGCCTGAAATTAAAAATAGCGATATTTCGTTTTCTATTGGTTTGTTCGGCAAATATTCACATAACAAAAGTTGTTTATTTTGTTTTGTTATTTAAAGTAATTTTTGTTATATAGACTTATGTCGTATACCGAAGTTTAAATGCGTTATACGCTAAAAATTATAGCGTGAGTCAACTAACAATTATTATTTGCCAAAAAAGACTCAACCGAACTAAATAAAACTCGGTATGTGTATAAGCAGTGAGGCCTTCATTATAATAAGCCATACCAACATTTCTATTGACGGGCAGGAGTGGGGTTATAAGGGAAGCCTGAAATTAAAAATAGCGATATTTCGTTTCCTTTTGGTTTATCCGCAATATATAACGTAACAAAAGTTGTTTATTTTGTTATTTGGAGTAACTTTTGTTATATACACTTTTACGTATACCTAAGTGTAAAACTTTAGCGGGCACTAACGGCTGAACCGAACTTAACAAAACTCGGTATGTCAATTAGCATTAATTCTTCCATGATTATAAGTTATATTAAAATTTTTAGGTTCGAACGGGAGGGGGGTTATAAGGGTGGCCTGAAATAAAAATTCACCATATTTACATGTATAAGAGACGGGAAATATAAAAATATCAAAGACTGTGAAGAATTATCGAACAAATAATTCTATTATTACCAAACCACGGGCAACGACGGGTATCAATCCTAAACACTGGGACGGGTAAATGTCAAAATATTGTGCAATGTAAAGCCTGCTAAAAAATACCATCACCATTCAGCCGCAAATGAATTCCCGGGCGAAGCCGGGTATCTGAGCTAGTATATATATATATATATACTAGCCAAGGTACCCGGCTTCGCTCGGGAAATCAATTGAGACGGAAAGATTTTATTTTGTTTTTGGCAATGCTTCTATGTTTTGAACTGCTCTTCCCGTCTAGGCGCACTTTTCCCCGTAAGGGTCCCTTGGGCGACTTATAGAAAAAAAAAATTAGGTTTGAAGAATAAATGAAAATAAGTCTCTAATCATTCCCCCTCCACTGTTTGACACACCGTGAATAATTCAAATCATAATCATGGATAGCTTTTATTATAATTAAATATCATCTATAATGTACGTATTTTGTATATACGATCTAGCGAATATACCCGGCAATGCCCGGGAAATCATCGTCGACTAACTAATGATTGTATTTTTATAGAAAATCGTTGAAATACCAATTGGAAACGGAATAATCACAATTTTTCATTTCAGGCCTCCCTCATAACCCCCACTCCCGTTTGGACCTAAAAATTTTATTATATCTTATAATCATGGAAGAATTAATGCTAATTCAAATTCGGAGTTTTTTTAAGTTCAGTTGAATTGTTAGTGCCTAACAAAATTGTTGGCCCCCGCTCTAGTTTTTAGTGTATATCTCGTTTATACTTTGTTAACGACAGAAATAAATATAACAAAAGTTATTTTAAATAACAAAATAAACAACTTGTGTCATATGCATATATGCAGAAAAACGAAATACCGCTATTTTCAATTTCAGGCCTCCCTTACAACCCCCACTACTGCCCGTCCCTATAAATGTTAGTATGCCTTATTATAATAAAGGCGTTTGTGCTAATACGCATACCGAGTTTCATTAAGTTCGGTTGAGTCTCTAGAGCCAAATAAAATTGTTGACTCCGGCTATAATTTTTAGTGTATGACACCTTTATACTTCGATATACGACGATAATGTATATAACAAAGGTTACTCTAAATAACAAAATAAGCAACTTTTCTTATCTTCATATTTGCCGAAAAACCAATAGGAAACAAATATCTCTATTTTTAAATTCAGGCCTCCCTTACATCCCCCACTCCTGCCCGTCCCTAGAAATGTTGGTAGGGCTTATGATAATTAAGACAGCAGATCTAATACACATACCGAGTTTTGTTTAGTTCGGTGGAGTCTTTTGTGCCAAATAATATTGTTGACTCCCGCTATAATTTTTAGCGTATAACGCATTTACACTTCGGTATACGACGAAAGTGTATATAACAAAAGTTACACTAAATAACAAAATAAACACCTTTTGTTATGTGCATATTTACCGAAAAACCAATACGAAACGAAATATCGCTATTTTTAATTTCAGGCTTCCCTTATAACCCCCACTCCTGTTCGTCTCAGAGGATATTAATATAGCCTAAAGTCTAAGTTGGGTTAGTAGTAATATACATACCAAGGTTCTTAAAATTCGGTTCAGCCGTTTATGTGTGAAAAGTTAACAAACAAACAAACAAATAAACAAACAATCAGACACAAAAGAAACAAAATGCATTTCTGGTGTCTATGACATGTGAAACGAAAAGTTATCGTGAAATTTCGCGAAAAAAATCAATGTACAGACAGAGGTTACAATTTTATATATATATATATATATATATATATATATATATATATATATATATACTAGCTCAGATACCCGGCTTCGCCCGGGAATTCATTTGTGGCTGAATGGTGATGGTATTTTTTTGGCAAGGCTTTAATTTGCACAATATTTTGACATTTACCCGTCCCAGTGTTTAGGGTTAATACCCGTTGTTGGCATTTGTTAATAATAAAATTAATTTTTTATGTAAGTCTTCACTGTCCTCCAAATTGTCATATTTCCCGTCTCCAGTGCATTATGCATAGATTTCAGCTATTAAGGACAAAATATTAACATTGATTTGAATTAATTTTTCCAGCTGAGGTACCTGATAGTTCAAATAGGAATGAATTGTTGAGCATATCAATATTTCTGCGAAAATTACTTGCTCCACACATTGTTCCTGGAGAAAAGTATTAAAAAAAAAAAAAGTTAATCAAATAACAAAGTAAACAACTTTTATTATATGCATGTTTGTCGAAAAACAAATAGACAATGAAATATCGCTAATTTTTATTACAGGCCTCCCTTACAACCCCCACTCCCGTTCTAACCTAAACATTTTAATATAGCTTATAATCATGGTAGAATTAATGCTAATTGACATACCGAGTTTTGTTAAGTTCGGTTCAATCGTTAGCGCCCAAATAAAAATAGTTGACTCCCGCTATAGTTTATAGTGTATATCTCGTTTATACATTGTTAAAAGACAAAAATGAATATCACAAAGGTTACTCTAAATAACAAAATAAGCAACTTTTCTTATCTTCATATTTGCCTAAAAACCAATAGGAAACCAAATATCTCTATTTTTAATTTCTGGCTTCCCTTACTACCCCCACTCCTGCCCGTCCCTAGAAATGTTGGTAGGGCTTATGATAATTAAGACAGCAGATCTAATACACATACCGAGTTTTGTTTAGTTCGGTGGAGTATTTTGTGCCAAATAATATTGTTGACTCCCGCTATAATTTTTAGCGTATAACGCATTTACACTTCGGTATACGACGAAAGTGTATATAACAAAAGTTACACTAAATAACAAAATAAACACCTTTTGTTATGTGCATATTTACCGAAAAACCAATACGAAACGAAATATCGCTATTTTTAATTTCAGGCTTCCCTTATAACCCCCACTCCTGTTCGTCTCAGAGGATATTAATATAGCCTAAAGTCTAAGTTGGGTTAGTAGTAATATACATACCAAGTTTCATAAAATTCGGTTCAGCCGTTTATGTGTGAAAAGGTAACAAACAAACAAACAAATAAACAAACAATCAGACACCAAAGAAACAAAATGCATTTATGGTGTCTATGACATGTGAAACGAAAAGTTATCGTGAAATTTCGCGAAAAAAATCAATGTACAGACAGAGGTTACAATTTTATATATATATATATATATATATATATATATATACTAGCTCAGATACCCGGCTTCGCCCGGGAATTCATTTGTGGCTGAATGGTGATGGTATTTTTTTGGCAAGGCTTTAATTTGCACAATATTTTGACATTTACCCGTCCCAGTGTTTAGGGTTAATACCCGTTGTTGGCATTTGTTAATAATAAAATTAATTTTTTATGTAAGTCTTCACTGTCCTCCAAATTGTCATATTTCCCGTCTCCAGTGCATTATGCATAGATTTCAGCTATTAAGGACAAAATATTAACATTGATTTGAATTAATTTTTCCAGCTGAGGTACCTGATAGTTCAAATAGGAATGAATTGTTGAGCATATCAATATTTCTACGAAAATTACTTGCTCCACACATTGTTCCTGGAGAAAAGTATAAAAAAAAAAAAGTTAATCATAATAACAAAGTAAACAACTTTTGTTATGTGCATGTTTGTCGAAAAACAAATAGACAATGAAATATCGCGAATTTTTATTACAGGCCTCCCTTATAACCCCCACTCCCGTTCTAACCTAAACATTTTAATATAGCTTATAATCATGGTAGAATTAATGCTAATTGACATACCGAGTTTTGTTAAGTTCGGTTCAATCGTTAGCGCCCAATAAAATAGTTGACTCCCGCTATAGTTTATAGTGTATATCTCGTTTATACATTGTTAAAAGACAAAAATGAATATCACAAAAGTTAATCTAAATAACAAAATAAACGACTTTTGTTATGTTCATATTTGCCGAAAAACGAATAGAAAACGAAATACCGCTATTTTAAATTCAGGCCTCCCTTACAACCCCCACTCCTGCCCGTCCCTAGAAATGTTGGTATGGCTTATTATAATGAAAGCGTTAGTGCTAATACACATACCGAGTTTTATTTATTTCGGTTGGGTCTTTTGTCCTAAATAAAATTGTTCACTTCCGCTATAGGTTTTAGCGTATATCTCGTTTATAATTCAGTATACGAAAAAAGTGTATATAACAAACGTTAATCGAAATAACAAAATAAACAACTTTTGTTATGTTCATATTTGCCGAAAAACCAATAAGAAACGAAATATCGCTATTTTTAATTTCAGGCTTCCCTTATAACCCCCACTCCTGTTCGTCACAGAGGATATTAATATAGCCTAAAGTCTAAGTTGGGTTAGTAGTAATATATATGCCAAGTTTCATAAAATTCGGTTCAGCCGTTTATGCGTGAAAAGGTAACAAACAAACACACACGAAAGAAACAAAATGCAGTTATAGTGTCTATGACATGTGAAACGAAAAGTTATCGTAAAAATTCGCGAAAAAACTTAATGTACAGACAGAGGTTACAATTTTATATATATATGTGTTTGTGTGTGTGTTTGTTACTGCTCCTGCTGTCGCAATTATTGTTTGATAGCTTCCAAACTCGATATTTAGTCGTTTTATGTTGATTTATGATTAAGTTCATTAACCGCTGAAATCGGGCATGTGGGGGGGGGTTAGAGTGGAGGATTTTCGAAAAATTGTTTATTGCAAATGGAATGGTCTACAAATGTTGTTCTATACATATTTTATGAATGATGTCAACAGTCAAACTTGAGGATGAAGAAAGGTGCTACTTGGTTGATATTCAAATGAGGGAATAATTTTTGAAATATCAATTGTTGGACAGTGTTTCGCTTACAAGTATAGTTAAATGGCATTTTTCGATTGAAAGCTTAGTGACGGAGAAATATAAGATTTTATATTTTACCCCTATAAAACCCCCATTCCTTCTAGCCTTGAGCAATCAACAAATTCGATATAACGTTAACATGAAAGAATTATGTTAAATCGAAGAAAGGGTTGGAACCACCAGCATAGATGATACTGTTGTCATATCTGTCGGTGAAGACCGTCGTTACTGGCTGATGGTCGAGTACGAAACGAAAGTCGCCAACTGATGGACACACACACACGAATACCAACAGCCGAAGCGACGACGAACATAGATTCAGATTCTATTTAAATTACGTAATTCAGCCGTTGATTTATGTCCCATATAATCGTGCAACATTTCACTAAAGCTGTACACACACACACACACACACACACACACACACACACACACACACAAGCAACTATCCCAGACCTAAACACAAACAACATATTAAAAGCATAAACATCCTAACATCAGGCAACGACCTACTACATGAAAACAATTTACCTGGACACAAGTCATAACCACCCTTTGTTTGACTAATATAAGTAAACAGACACTGACTAAAACGTACACAACCTAATACGGTGAACAGACGTATAAAACCTACAGACCAACGGACACCTAACTCAGTAAACCTCTAGACGGCTTGAAGATGGTGCCTTTGCATCAAAAGTACTTGTTAACTTTACTCGACCATCAGCCGGTGACGACGGTCTTCCCCGACAGATATGACAACAGTGAAATAATTATAATTCGAGTTTGAAAGGGTTAACTTTTATTATATTCTTTGGACAGAGCACGGATATGAGAAAGAATCAGATATTAAAGAAATATTTTCCATAATACAAAAGTACAAAAAAAGGTAAGCACATGAAGGAGGAAATATATCATCCTAATAATGCAAATCACCATCGCTATGGGGTACAAAACTAAATATATAAAATTAAAATAAAGTAAATATATAATTGTACTAGTATATAGGAATAACATAATTTTTTTATTAAAACCATTTTAAATTGTTGTCTTTATTACTAGTATTTAATGATTATTTGTTGTTTCAGTTTTTGTTATTTTTCTATAATTTTGTTTTCATTTTACATTGTGAAACATTGAGCCAAATCGCCAAGATGCAGGTGCTCCTGTATAAATAAATAAAAAAAATTCGCGTTTGGTAAAAATCAAACGAAAATTGAAGTCAAAATCTATATTCATTTTTATTTTCCGCTGGTGGCGAGGGTGATGAATCAGACACTGTTTTATGGCTCCTCACAATTCATAAAAAGAAACTAAATTGTGAGGAGGCACAAAACAGGGTTCTGAATAACCTGGATCAACATCATATAATAACTTACCTAATTTCTATTCACCTACTAGGATTAGCATTTCAAGACATTGCTCAAAATTCACGTTTTAAATAACCTCTGTAGCTGATTTCCCTGAGGGAAATCTGCTTAAGCTAAATTCCGTCTAATGAACATGAAAAAACGTTTTCTTCCATATAAGCTGTTAATTAAAACCCGTTTAAATGAGGCCTCGATTTTTCATTTAATTCAAATATCTGGACATTCAATTCATAACGGCTATTAGAGGTTTTTTTTTTTGGAGGGAGGTTGGTAGGAAGGTGGGAGGGATGGCGAAGGATGAGGGAGGAATTGTGAGCCTTTGAGCCAGTGAAAGAAGGGCTGAATGGTTAGGGAGCAGGGTGGATTTATAATGAAGTGCCGCTAACCTCAACTCCCCAAACCCGCTCTCAACCCAATACGCCGAGAATTCCCCACCCCCACCCTTCTCACTTTTGTTTAAAGCTTCTGCTATGAAAAGCCAGTAGTAAGCGCGGAATTAGCAGCTCTAAGTTCATTCTTTGTCTTGAAGCTCCATTTAAAAAATCATTACACACAGTGCATAATTGTCCAAGTTTACCGGAGCTATTTGATTAGGAAGTATGCTTATTGTCGAATAGTTCATATATGAGATAAATAATGGTCAATAGTAGTCTAAACCATAAGACAAATGTATTTTTCAGTAATATAGTTAACTTGTTTTTAAAATTAATACCTAAATATGAATGCCAGACTAGTTTCACGTATCCGATGGATTTATACACTTTAGACATTTTCCATTTAATCCATAAAAATATATGTAGTGAAGGGGCATTAATCGAAAATATCGTCTGGCCATTAAATATGAAAATCCAAGGTATGAAGATTTTAACAAAAGAAATTCTTTCGATTTGGCAGTGATTAGTGCAGAGAAAGCACAAATGGATGATTATTTGTTATCTTAAAACGTCTGTCACACAGGGGCTGCGTGAACTAAGCAGATTTCCCAAGGATTGGTATGACACACTACTGTTCTCTTCTCAGTTTATTATTTCTATTTCTATGTAAAAATATGATAAGAAGTGATTTTACTGAAAGGTGAAAACGAGGAAGTCCTAATAACCCGGTTAATTTTTAGAGTTACGAAAAAATGTTAAGAGCGCCAATTATAGAGTATCAATAGTTTAACAAGATTGGTTCTATAAAATGTTCGGTCCGTCACATAATAACTGGGATATTTTGAATTATCGATTTTTTATAAATGCGATATCATGTATTAAACATAGTGTTTATCACACATACACACACACACACACACACACACACACACACACACACACACAAATATATATTTATATATATACATATATATATATATATATATATATATATATATATATATATATATGTATACAAATACACATTTTTTTTTGGCATTACGGACCTTAATGATCATTAGACTGACCACAGACCCCTCGGGTACAATGGGGCTCATCAGTCTACTGGAGACATCTCATTCCATGTGTCCTCAACAACGGGGATTGTAAGTCGAACTGGTCACTACGTGTAAAACCGATCACGAATCTCCCGAGTCTCGTTGGGGGGATGCTAAAGACCTCAATGGTCTATAATGCCAATCAAAAATGTATATATACTATGAAATTTATGTATGAAAACAAGAAAGAGCACGTACAAAGAAATTTATTCATATTACAAAAAAGACCTCATAGATCTGGTGGAACACAAAATACATTAGACTGATATTAATGAAAAATCCTGGAAATTATGTGTACATAATTTGTACAATAGTCAGTTGGAACTCTACTTTCCCTACTTATTTCTTGAGTTTGTATGTTTTGAGTTCCTGGCGGAAGGTGGTGGATTCGGGACACGTTCTTGGATATTTAATAATTGAAGTGTTTTAATAGACACTGTCAGTATTTAATGCTCCGTAAATGTTGAATTGGGTAACCATTAAGCACCATAACATGAATCTATATAAATAAGATAATTTATTCAGGAAAGTGACTTCTCTATGTATAACCAACAAAAAGGTTGAGGGTCAAAAAAACGTAAAAAAACTTTCTCATTCGAAAACTTTTATCGAACAATATGCTGTCTTTTTTGTTCATCACCTCTGCTGGAGTAAAAGTTTTAATTATTATAAACAAAACTCAGCCTATAATCAGGAGAGGCTACCTCTCTCTTGGTCTAGGTCGAGACTGACTATGAGTGGAGAATTGTTTTGTGTATCACCTGATATTAGTAAATAGTTACTAAAATCTAGTCTTTGTACAGATTATTTAAAGTACAACATTAAATATTCCCTTAAAAATGTTGAATGAATTACACTTATTAAGCTATACAAAATAATTAACTAGCACCAATTTAAAATAAAAGAGAGCAAAGTAAGTACATTAATGTATTTGGTATTAGACAAAGAAATGTGTTTAATAGTATCAGGTCAGCTTCAAATTGGATATAACAATCGGTTAGCTAGGGGATGTAATTATGTAGAATAAGACACCATTTGTGCCTGAGGAAAAAGACTTTTGAAGGGGGGGAATAGAATGCAAAATTGTTTTTTTAAAGTTAAAAACCCCCGTTTTGTACAATTGTTGAACGAACATTACGCACATCTGAGCCACTCGGGAAAATATTCTCTGGGTCAAACCAATGAAGGGAGGATTCTCTGTCGAGCCTCTGGAATATAGAAAGAGAGGTCATCAGACTATTAATATTTTTAAAGATGACTTGGAGTCGGGATCGCAAGGAAGACCGCAAAAAAGAATACCATAATACGTTTCATGTGGTATTTTGTTTTGTTATTTTGATTAATTTTTGTTTCGCACGAAACAATTATTTTAGTATTTTTGAGTAATGAATATACGAGGACTATAGCTAAGTCAACATTTACATTTGTACACAGGCCACCCATTTAAAGAAGATTATTAAACTATACTTCAAAAGAAAATCACTTCATTATTTAAAATAACATTTCTAGAATTTATAACTTACAAAACGATTAACGGGAGGTCACTCATTATTTACAGGTAAAATATTTTCTCGTTCAAATCCGCTTATCGCTTATGCGCTGTTATTGCTGTAAACAGTTCATACTCGACTAGGTTATCTTATTCATTTTGTTATCAGAAAATGAGTGATCGTTTATTATTACACCACCTGCACAGCTACCTTGCAGAGTTCATGTGGCAGATGACGGCCGTTGACAACCGTTTTATGCAGCTACCTCACGGCATCGTCCAGTTTTTGGATAGCTCTAATTCATAATTACATTTTGCCATTCAAATAAATTCTAGAAGTGTTATTTCTAATAGTAAAGTGTTTTTTTTTTTAATTATGATTTAATATTCGCCTTTAAACGGGTGGTCTCCCGATAGTCGATACGTTCCGAAAGTAATTTCCTATAATAATTATTCTTTTATGAAATATTACGTCAAAAAAAATTATCTTTTCAGGAATAATTTGACAATAATTTATTTCTTCCCACTTAATGATTATTATATATTTGGCTCATATCATTTTGAACAGAGGGAAACATGGGTATATTTGGCCCATGACATTTCGAATGGAGGGAATGTATTGATTAGGGAGGAAATTATGTTTATTCTTTGAGGTTCTAAAATAGTACGCCTATTCTCTATAGATCTCAAAGAGCTCTGAATGCCCTGAAATGGGTAAGGTGAATATATTTTGTAAAGCGAATTCATGGAATTTATAACATTTACAATGATTATTCAGAATTAATATAACAGTTATATTTCTGAGAATAATTGGGTAGCACAGGTACTACTTACGTGAGTGTGTGTTGAAGAAAATCAAGCTGTTATAGCATTGCACTATTTTTGTTTAAAGAGAGATTATTTCGATATACTCGTAGACTTCCACGGTCCTTGTGAATAAAATCGAGTTCTTTGGCTATTGACCATGTCTTCACGTTTCTAGCCGACGTTTCGCAAGAGATTCATCTAGATTCTTCAGGGCTCTCTCTGAGACTGAAGAGTTGAGTTCCTATTCAGGTGTATGTGTCCGCTGCCGTGGTCGGAGCCTCCCTTTCCAGATTTCTTCGGCTACTTTCTCTGGCGTCTGTGTCTCTTATGATTTTGTCTTCATTGTTTATCGGCTTCTTTGAAGGTGGAATGATGGGCTTGCAAAGTTTGCTCAATCTAAAGCGGACTTCCCTGTATTTTGGGCGTTTCTCTATTTCTATTGCTTCTTGTACGATTCTTCCATAGTATCAATCAACATTTCATTTTTATTTTCAGCTGGTGGTGAGAGTGATGAATCAGGTTAATCAGAAACAATTTTTTTTTGTTGTCCTCATAATTTATTTAAAAACACTTCGCGCTTTAGGGAATTAATTTCCCATCCTCTGAGCATAGGGCGTGCCTATAGAGATTCTACCGGGCTCAACTCTGCCGATGAATTTAATTCCCAAAAGCGCTATGCGTTTTAAATAAATCGTCAGGTGCCACAAAAAAGTGTTTCTGATTAACCTCAATCAACATTTGCCAACACCTTGACTTCATCAAATTTAAACTCATTGTTGGCTTGCCAAACATATACTAATACTGCTGAGTCTTCGGTGAAGTTTATCATCCTAGCTGTCTTCTACACTGCCCAGACGGAAGATTGGTGAGAATTCCATTACCAGCGGCGAGTGGCGATCCAGTGTAGTCGTCACCACCCCTTCTCTCGCTTAAGAAGCTATTTTTTTTTTTTGTCTCAGGTGCTATTATATGTCTGAATCATTTGTGTTTATTTCCCTAGTCTGATCACACGGACGATTGGAGTGACACCCTTCATTCACCTTAGATCTTTTCCTTCGTCCCTCTCCGTTCTCTCACTCTTCAGTGCCTTTTCTGTCAATGCAAATGCATCAGAGATGAAACTGATTTATTAAAATATTTTTATTATATACGTATTTTAATTAGGTCCATTCTCGCTAATCTGAGTTCACGAGGGCCAATCATTTTTTTATTGTTTATATTATTTCATTTACTCTAGTTGGGCTTGTTTTTATAACCACAGCCAACACTGCCGTTTGTCGGTGCTCTTTTTCATTTGAAATATTCTTTTCTTTTTCTTTTAGTAAATTGTTTTTTTCCCTTCTTATAGTTCTTTTTCTGTACAGCCGAAGGTAGGTGATTTTGTTTTTCTTTTGGCAGGTTATGTGGCTCTGGAAAATTCTTTCAGCTCTAGTGACCAGTGTCCGAATTATTTCATCTTCTGTGCTGAATATAATGTGTTGACATCTATTAAACACCAATAGATTTAGATGGTTGGTTTTCTATAAACAGCGTGATCAAGATGTCCATATAGTTTTTTTTCTACCAGAATGTCTAGGAATGAAACTCATTGTCCTTTTCTAATTACATAGTAAACTCAATGTTGGGTGAATTGAGTTTAAATGCCATAGAAATTCATCTAAGTTATCTTTTCCATTTAGCCACAATATTATGCCTAGTGTGTCATCAACAATATTGGGTCCAGAATAAGAAGAAATGTTTTGAGATGGCGCATAGAATAGTAAAGGAAAGAGAGTCAAGATAAGACGTCTGCAAGAAAATAGCTAACTCGCTTACGTAATTAATTCGACAGTGAAAAATGGAAATAATGCTGTAAACTATAATAAACAAGCCGAATCTATAGACGGGAGGAATAACTTATACAAAATGTCTTACTTATTATTCAGAGAAATTCCAAGAAACCTTTGGAAAAAGAAGTTACAGAGTAAACGAGCGGTGGTTTGGCCCGAGGCAAACAATTCCATCACCAAATTATTCTCTCCTCGAAGAACTAGAAATCGATTCCAGTAAACTACAGCATCTGCTGAAATTCACTTTTTGTATATTCTCTATGTATCAAATTATCTTATTTATAGACCAAATTATTTATATAACTCTTTCTAGTCATTTTCATTCTTTAATTATATATTTTAATTTAGCATAATTAATACTAAATTATTATTTCGACTTGTGTATTATTTTAACCACTTGTCTTTCTTATTGGAACTTATTGTACATTGACAAAATACTTCAAATGTCTTTTAATAAATTATTATCCATGAAAAATTGAGTTTGCTGTGTAGACAGGAACCTAATATTTTGGAGACTCATATATATTAATTTGTCAGTTAATAAATTGTTTACTTATTCCTTATCTTCTACATATTAACCAAAATCACAAAATCAATGCAGAATATGAAATAAGATTAAAAGAGAGGCCCAACCTGATTGTGTTTCAAGAGAAACACACACTCACACTCACATATATATATATATATATATATATATATATATATATATATATATATATATATATATATCCTCAGCCCGTTCTGTTCACTTTTGTGTGGCAAGAAAATTCATTTAGATGAAGTTTACTTAAAATCAATTGAAAGAATAAACTAATATACTTTTATTCAGTAAATTCAATAAACTTTCTTATTTTATTTCAGTATTTAAAGGAAATGTATTATATTTAATAGTTGAAATTAGATATATTTTATTTTATATATAGTTTAAAATAATAAAACTAATAAAAGTAAGAGTGGATCGTTAGAGTATTTCAGAAATATTGGTTTAATATTGTTTCTCCGCTCATTAAACACAATAACATTTTCGTTTTCTTGAAGTGAATAAGGAGTACATCAACATTAGAAAAGGGCACTTTATAAACGAAATCATCAAAGAACCTTTGACAAGAGCTGAGATAAGTTAGTTCTAATATTATCTATATAAACAACGAAGAGAAAGTAAACAACTTATTCAACAGATTTTAATTAAGAAAATATTAAGGAAACCCAATGAGATAAATAATTTATGTACTTCTTGTGTCGAAAAAGAAAAAAGTCCTTCACACATCGGATGCGTAAACTAAGCAGATTTCCTAGGGGTAGGTTTACACCAGATAAATCTACATACTGGTAACACCACCGTGAATGTTAAGCGAATACATGCAAACGGTAATAAGACATCTTTCAGTCAATTTACAAGTTAATAGGTAATATCTACAACGGAAAGAGCATGAATTGTAAACAATCAGGGTAGCCTACGTCGTAACACTGAATAGGTAGAATTATTCTAGACCTGAAAGAAGAGCAATTAATGAAATAGATCTGATTATAACGTAATAATTTTATTGAAACCTATTTACTACAGCTAATGCAGTAACTTGTAATGATCACGATAATTTTTATCTCAATCACTCAGATTTTAGTAATCCAAGAACAAAAGAAGAGGGGTGGGGTCTACAGGGCGTATTAGCATGTATCTCGTTGAATAAAGGTTTTTTTTTTTTAAAACAATATTTATTACTTAACCTTGCAATGAAGCGGTTAATGATATAACAGCTTATTATTAATATGACAAGAGTAGGAGTGGGGGTTTACTGGAAGCGGGAAACTATAAAAACCAAATATCTCGGTCAATACTCATTATACGGAAAATATGTATAGAACAACATTCCAGGATCATTCAATTTTCAATAAGAGTGTTTATATATAATTATTCAATCCGACGTAAAGTAAGATATTTCTTAAATCCTCCCATCTAATCCCCCCTTCCCCCTGGCCCGCATTGGAGCGCAAGCCGTTAACGAACATGATCTTTCTTTTTACATAAAACCACTAAATATCGAGTTTTGTAGGGATCAAACAATAATTGCGAACGCTAGAGCGGTAACAGACACACACACATATATATATATATATATATATATATATATATATATACTATTTGAGACGGAAAGAATTTATTTTGTTTTTGGCAATGCTTCTATGTGTACCAACTGCTCTTCCCGTCTAGGCGCACTTTTCCCGTAAGGGTCCCTTGGGCGACTTATGGAAAAATAATTTTAGATTTGAAGAATAAATGAAAATAAGTCTCTAATCATTCCCTCTCCACTGTTTGACACACCGTGAATAATTCAAATCATAATCATGGATAGCATTTATTATAATTAAATATCATCTATAATGTCCTTTTTTTGTATGTACAATCTAGCTAATAAACACGGCAATTCCCGGGAAATCATCGTTGACTGACTAATGATTGTATTTTTATAGAAAATCATTGAAAAATCAATTGGAATCGGAATATCACAATTTTTCATTTCAGGTCTCCCTCATAACCCCCACTACCATTTGGACCTAAAAATTTTAATATATCTTATAATCATGGAAGAATTAATGCTAATTCACATTCCGAGGTTTTTTAAGTTCGGTTCAATCGTTAGTGCCCAACAAAATTCCTCCCGCTCTAGTTTTTAGTGTATATCTCGTTTATACGTTGTTATACGACAAAAATGAATATAACAAAAGTTACTTTAAATAACAAAATAAACAACTTGTGTCATGTGCATATTTGCAGAAAAACCAATAGAAAACGAAATACCGCTATTTTTAATTTCAGGCCTCCCTTACTACCCCAACTCCTACCCGTCCCTAGAAATGTTGGTATGGCTTGTTATAATAAAAACGTTAGTGCTAATACATATACCGAGTTTTATTTATTTCGGTTGGGTCTTTTGTCCCAAATAAAATTGTTCACTTCCGCTATAGGTTTTAGCGTATATCTCGTTTATAATTCGGTATACGAAAAAAGTGTATATAACAAAAGTTTCTCTACATAACAAAATAAAAAACTTTTGTTATGTTCATACTTGCCGAAAAACCATTAGGAAACGAAATATCGATATTTTTAATTTCATGCCTCCCTTATAATATAGCTTAAAGTCTAAGTTGGGTTAGTAGTAATATACATACCAAGTTTCATAAAATTCGGTTCAGCCGTTTATGCGTGAAAAGGTAACAAACAAACAAACAAACAGACACCAAAGAAACAAAATGCAGTTATGGTGTCTATGACATGTGAAACGAAAAGTTATTGTGAAATTTCGCGAAAAAAATCAATGTACAGACAGAGGTTACAATTTTATATATATATATATATATATATATATATATATATATATATATATATATATATATATAAATAAAGCACTAAAGAAAGCTACAAGGAAAGACACTAAAGAATATTATAATTCGAAGTAGTTTTATGGACAATAGAATAGAAATTAAAATATTTATGATTATTTTTAAAATATATAGATATATCGGTCATGAAATTAATTTTAATTATATAAGTAACACATTTCAATTATGTTAGTTGGTGATACTAAAAGAAACACAAAATGTAAAGTACTTCGGAAAAAGAAGAATGCCTAGAATTTTCGCATTGTATATAAATGATTAATGAAACTGGATTCGTACAGGAAAATCACAACCTGGACGTAGTTTGAATATTGAAAAATAATTATAAATAGGGTCAAATTCTTTTTACCCTAATGAAGCTTCTAAAATAAGATAAAGTTAAGTATTAATGAACATGGAATGTATTTAGTGGGAATATTAAATAAATTAATTAATAAAATACTTAATGGGAAAGTAAAGGAGCTAATAAAAGTTTTATCGGTGGATAATTTGTTTGAGGGGTTAATGAAGGTTTTTAAGAAGAGTTTGTTTGAGAAGAATTTATTAAAAAACTGTATTGGATAGGTTCTGTGAAAGTCTTTTTTTGAGGGTTCATCGGAGATATTTGTTGAAAAAAATATTAGAAATTAATTAAGCAGAAATCCAAAACAATCAAATTCACTCAAAATTAAATTTGCTCAAAGAAATAAAAAACGAGGTTCTACTAAAAAGAAGTCCCACAAAAGCGGATGACTTGTGAATAGAATCGCAGCTAACATATTTTTCTATTAAGAGATGGTGGGTTGTGCGCTGGAATATACTGTTGATAAATTCATTTGTAAATCCATAGGGATCCTCAACTTAAATTTTTATTAATATTATAAATTAGTTAGTTTTTGAAATCCTTCATTTCTCGAGATGCTAGTGGCATTGCCACAGGACATTGAAATGAAATATTCTAAATATATGTTGCTTACCGGAAATACTGCTTTGCCTCTTTTTATCTCGAACGTACCCTCCAGGAATCAAAGTAACTTGTATATTCCCAGGAAACACATATAAATCTATTATATGCATGTGTGTAGACAATGGTGAAAATGGGACCTATTTAAACTCAAAAAACCAATCGATGGCGGAAGCCCAATGAAAATGAAAAACCTCATATAATTATCACCCCATTTTTAGCAGTTTTCCCTCAAGGGAAATCAGCTATTGAGGTCGTAGTCATGACGCGATTATTGAAAAATTTCCTCAAATGTCCATCGATCCTATCCAGGAAATGAGGTCCGTTCAAAATTATATATATATATATATATATATATATATATATATATATATATATATATATATATATATATATATATAGTTGTCTGCTATCACTCTAGCGGTCGCAATTTTTATTTGATCGTTACCAAACTCCATTTTTAATCGTTTTATGTAAAAAGGAGGTTCAAGTTCGTTAATGGCTGAAATCGGACCAGAGGGAGGGGGGAGGGTTTAGAGGGGGAATTCCGAAAATTCGAAATATCTCTGTTACTATACGTCGGATCGTAAAATTGCATAGAAACATTCTTATATGAAATTAAATTTACTATAAATATTGTTTTATACGTATTTTCTGTATAATGAGTATTAACCAAGATATTTGGATTTTATAGTTTTCCACTTTCAGTAAACCCCTACTCATGTTATATTAATAATAAGCTGGTATATCATGAACCACTTCATTACAAGGTTAAATAAGAAATATTGTTTTCATTGAGCTTTTAATTTGTGAGATATATGTAAATACGTTCTGTTGATCCTCTTTTATTGTTCTCGGATTACTAAAATTTATGCAATTGAGATTAAAATTATTCTGATTCATTACAAATTACAGCACTAGCTATAGTAAATAGTTTTCAATTAAATTAATACGTTATATTAAGATGTATTTCATTGATGGTTTTTATTTCCGGTCTAGAATTCAGGTTGGCATGGCCTCTTTGCTTACAATTCAGACGCTTTCCGTCGTAGAGTTATTAACATCAAACTGAATGATTTCTCATTACCGTTTGTATTTGTTCACTTATGGTGTTACCAGTATGCATATTTATCTATTTACACCTTTGCGTGGGAAATCTGCTTAGTTTACGCAGCCCCTGCGTGAAAGACTTTTATTTATTTAGTAGTTTCTTGTCCACATAACGCCTCATCAGGAGAAAATATAATACTAAGAGGTGACTAAAGTAACATCTACATCATTAAGTTCCCTGTCGTCCCCTACCTTCCACTAGCCCTGCCTGCCAGAGAATGGCTTGCGAAGTATGGTGGGTCAAGTCAGCTGATTTATATCGATATGTTACAAAATCAAATCGATTATCCCTAATGACGTGTAGTCTAAGCAGATCGAGTAATTGTGATGATTATCCTATATAAAATTAATTGTAATCCGTACAGATTATTTTGAGTGTGTTATATCTGGTATCTGCTGATTTCAATTTGTACTTTATAAGGCTAAAGCTATTTCTCACTCTGTTTGGAAATTTCTATGAGATTTGTTCAATATCTTCCCATATCCTCATTAATGTCATTAATTTGTTGACCTTCCACTATAAATAGTTTAATTATAGGTGTGTATATTTCGAGAATTAGAAATCATGACCCCGACTAGTTTCAATGTTTATAATAATTTTGACGTAACCGTGTCAGCGTTATAAACGCGTTTCCGCACCCAACGTATGTAGCGAGCAATATACAAGGTTTTCCATGGGAAAATGTAATCATAATTATTATTCATTGATAAGACGGTTATTATTCATTGATAAGACGTTTTGTCATGTCCGTTTCCCGTGGACCACACTGTATTAAGCAGTCTTACTGGCGATATAAACATATAATTGTATTTGTACGCGCGATTCGTAATTGAAAGGTACGATGTAGTAAAAGGATTGAGGGAGTGGAGTGGTCAATGAGATAGTCACTATTAATCAGGGCTGTTTAAAAGTTTACAGAAGAGGTACTTAAGCGGTGGGAGAAGGGGGGTGGTGGAGGAAAGGGCTCCTAACCAAGGCTAAGGAACCTCCTTAGCTCCATTAAATGAAGTCTCAATGGGATAAAGGATCAACACAGCCTTTCCAAACTCGACTAAATCCCCTTCTCAACTCTAATATTTTTCTATTACCTACACAGAAGAAGCCCTATTGTTGACACCGTATTTTAAGACAGTCCACAAAAATCAAAGCCCTCGTTCATTTCCTTGGCTCTCTTCCTCCACACAAATTCTCTATTTAAACAAGAGACAGCAGGAGTGAAGTTTATTTTTCTTGCTAAAACACCTTGGATGAATTTCTGCGCCACCTAAACTCAATTGGCCTTGATTGAAATTGAGTTGACAATGAAAATAGAAGGGGGTAGGATGCAAATTCCATTGTTTGACGCCCTGGTGTAAAGAAAAAACGTCCGTCACGCAGGGGCTGCGTGAACTAAGCAGATTTCCCAAGTGATGTTATACAATAGAGAAATTTCACGAGAGCCGAGCAGTTAAGGAAACGGCCGAACTAGCTTTTGGCGGGAAAGTCACTCGTCCGTTAGCCGCCCAGATTTAATAATAATGCAAATATCTCGGTTAATATTCAAGATAGAGAATAAATGTATAGAACAATATTTATAGTACATTTAATGTGCAATAAGATTGATTCTGTACAATTTTTCGATCCGACGTATAGTAACGGAGATATTTCGAATTTTCGAAAATCCTCCCCTCTAAACCACCCCCTCCCACTGGTCCGATTTCAGCCGTTAACGAACTTGATCTTTCTTTTTACATAAAACGACTAAATATCGAGTTTGGTAACGATCAAACAAAAATTGCGACCGCTAGAGCGGTAACTGACAAATATATATATATATATATATATATATATATATATATATATATACATTTTTGAACTGACCTCATTTTCGCCATCTACTAGGTAGGATCGATGGACATTTGAAGAAAAATTTCGAAAATTCCTTCATGAGTACAACCTCAATAGCTGATTTCCCTTAAGGGAAATCTGCTAAAATTAAATTAACAGTATGGTCACGCAGTTTATAGAAAACCAATACTCAGCCATAGAACTTACACGCCGCTTCACATCACCATGCACTAAAGAAGAATGGAATAATTCGGACTCTGGACTAGTGCTGAAAGAACATTGGATCCACAGAACCTGCCAAAAGGAAAGAAAGTCCATCACGCAGGTGATGCTTTAACTATGCAGATTTCCCATTTAAATATTTGCATTTATTTCAAAACGTAAAAGTTCAGTGAGAAAAATATTTAGTACTTAGGCTTGAAATAATGTGCGTCATAATGTAACAGTTTATTGTTAATACGACATGAATAGGAGTGGGGGTTTACTGAAGGCCGAAAACTAAAAAAATGCAAATATCTTGGTTAATAATCAAGACACTGAAAGAACATACATAATAACATTTATGAAACATTACATTTCCAATAAGATTGTTTCTAAACAATTTTTTTGATCTGCCTAATAATAACGAAGATATTTTACATTTTAACAATTTCCACTTCTAAACTCGCCATCCCACTTGTCGGATTTTAGCCATAGCGAACTTGATTTTTAGTTTAACATGAATTGTTTTAGTATCGAGTTTTGTAGCTATCAAACAAGAACTAGAGCGTTAACAGACAAGTATACATAATTTTCATCAGACCTTATCTACTGGGTAGGATTGATGGAAATTTGAAATTTTGGAGTACGACCCCAATAGCTGATTTCCTTAAGGGAAATCTACTAAAAGACACTTGATTTCGGCTCTACAAGAAAATTACTGGTACAAAAAAACAAAATCATTAAAAAGAAAAGAATATGTCAAGTGAAAAAGAGCACCTATAAACGGCAGTAATACCTTCTGCTAAAGGTACAACGGGCAAAACTACTCAGGAAGCATTGCAAAGATACAATATTTGGTTCAGACAGAAAATTTTAACACATGATATCGAGTATGATAGTTCAGCTCCATAACTAAGCTCCTTGAGTAATCACTAAACCTAACACCTGTGGCTCGGAATACATATGTAGTTCCGACAGGAAGCTCAATCAGCACCAGGATCGGAGAAAATTTCATGAGTGTGAAAAATATAGGACTGAAGAGCTGAACATTTTTGGCATACCGGCCATCACATCAAATTTGACAAAATCAAGGTGCTAGCAAATGTTGATCGGTACCAGGAAAGAATTATACATGGAGAAATAGAGGAAATCATAATTCAATATATTTACCTTACATAGACTCGCAAATTAAACATAGGTTGAGTTTAACTTTTATTGAAATGTTTTTTGTTTTTATTTTATTTATTTATGTTTCATTACATTTAGTAATTTTATTTGTAATTATCTTACTTATTTCAATATTTTACGTTATTGTTATTATTTCTACTATATAATATTTGAGTAGATAGTTGATTAACGTGTATATCTTGTAAAATAAATAAGTATTTAAACATAATCACACTTGTAATACATGTGGCAATGGAACATGTATTCAAATAAATAACTCCTCATAGGGTTACTATGAGGAGAACGAAAAAAAAAAGGAGAAATAGAGATAGTGGAATATTCTAGTAACGTAAAAAGAGAAGATTGCGCTTTGGAAGCCCATTATAGCATCTAGATAGTAGTATATCAACAAATATGCCATAATAATAAGAGGATTTGCGCCGGAAAAAGTACCTAAAAGCAACTTGAAGACGAGGCTCTGCCCACGGCAAAGGACAAGGCTGTTACTTATACCCGAATTGGAACTCTTCAGTCTTAAATAGAGCTCGGGGAAAACTAAAAGTAGGCACAGCAGATCACCAGAAATATGAAGACACCGCCAATACCCGAAAAACACGATTGAAATATTGACAAGGGCCGTGAAAGACTACAAGTAAAGCTAATTTTAAGCTCTGATATTTTTGTATATTCATGAAAAATATCAAGACTGCTCCATTGTGGTAATAATTTTTTATCTTTTATTACTTATTAAAATACTCTCTTCTTCATCCATTTTAAAGCGTTAGAATTCTGTAAATGTGAATTAATGAACCACATGATAATATGGGATCTGGGTAAATTTGTAGTTTTTATTAGTTTTCATAACTGCACAGATGTTACTGGTACAATGGAGTACCTGGAATTGATATAATCAATTGAAAAGATATGAAAAAGGAAAATCTTGTATGCACAATTTGTTTTTGTTTTTTTATTGCATTATTACTTTATACGTAAAAATCAAGAAGCAGCCTCTGTATGTTATATCGGCCGACTTACACAAAGCTTTCTATACCGTGGACCATGGAATCTTATGAACGAAGCTCACTCTTATGGCCTGAGTGGTAAAATAATCAGAATAATCCGGAATTTCTATTCTCAAGCAAAGTTTAATCCGAAAATTAATACTATATTGCTGGAAATCCTTATTCAAGCTGGAGTTTTGAAGGGGGAAACTCTTTCACCTTCACTGTTCATATTTTTCTTGTCTGACATAATAAGCGAGTTTCGCTCCGCTGGATTTAAAGGAGTTAAATTGGATTATGAAACAGAAATACTTGGGTTGCTTTTTGCTTATGATTATATTATATTCGCCGACTCTAGGACGGATGCAAAAGCGAATCTGAACTTTTTGGTTGGATATTGTAATAAAAACCACCTGAAGATCAATAGGAACAAAAGCAAGGTTATAATCTTCAGAGCCGGCCCGAGAAGCAGGATTGAAAAGATATGTCTACAGAATCAGTCCTTGATAAATTTTTTAACTTCAGAAAAAAATTTTGTTTCTGATGATTAATTGTAACCTGCAAAGTCTATAACAATCTATGTATGTATATTTTTCGGAAAATAACTAATTTGTTTAATATTCTTCAAATTTTAAGGCAAGGGTCTCCAATAAAAGACATTTTTTGGTGCAAACATTATTGAAACTGCCCTATATGTTTCGTGGCTTATTTGCCACCTCTTCAGGGACTATCCATTTTATAAAAACACATTTAAAAAATTATTAATAACACTAAATTAACACATTCCTTAATATTTCTTTTGCTATATATTGTATTAGTAGGTGCCTACATCTATGATATTTATTTTTAATTTTTCTTTTGATTGAAATCGAATAAGGAAGGTGTTTGGAGAAGGGCAATAGTAAAGTAATTGTAAGGTGTTGTGGTTTATTAGTCAAGGGCAATCGCAACGTAATGTAAAAGGTAAACGAACACTTCAGAAATGTAAGTAGCAATTTATAATTGGATTTAATAAATATATCATAGATGTAGGCACCTACTAATACAATATATAGCAAAAGAATTATCAATGGATGCATTAAATTAATTTTATTAATACTTTTTTATATGCATTTGTTTAAAAGGGATAGCCCCTGAAGAAGTGACAAATAAGCTCCGAAACGTGTAGGGCAGTTTCAATAAAGTTTGCACAGAAAAAATGCTTTTATTGGATACCCTTGCCATACAATTTGAAGAATATATAAATAATATTGGGTCCAGAATAAGAAGAATTTGTTTAATCAATTTATTTAAAGCAGGAATAAGGTTCCTCGGAGTAAAGTGAATAATCATACATGCAATTTAGATTTCAAAGTAGTCTGCGCTAGGCCATTGTTTGCTTTTGAACAAAGCATTTAATACCTCTTTGAGCCAATTCATGAATTAAATTGTTTTTACCAGGGTACTAATTCCCCTCATTTTGCCACAGAACTTAGCATTTTTACTGTTTTCTTCCAGAAGGCGGGATCTGCACCTGCCATTTTCATTTACTTTAGCGACTTTAATAAGAAAGGTTTGGGAATTTATCAAGGCAGAGAGAATAGCCGCTTAATTTTAAACTTTTCTTAGAAAGACAGAGTGAGTGAAGGAAAGGGAGTTGTTCGAGGTAGATGGGGCGAGTGAGTGAGAGAGAAAGTGTCTGTCAGAGAGACTGACTGACAGAAGAGATTACGGGAGTTGCAAATCGAAAAACGTAAGGGGTGCAACAAAAGTAGGTAATATTTTACAGTTAATGAATCATTCGGACTATCAGCTATGAACGATTTCTACCCTATTCAACCTTACTAAATCCAATCCCCAAGGTCCGCGAGGTTATTTGCTAATTTCCAAGGGAACTTAGTTTCAGTTATCTCGCCAACTAACTTCTAAGGCAATTTAAATTGATTTTCATCTTCATGAAATAGAAACTTTTAAATCTGATATTACTTGGGCAGAATTTAGTAATTAATTAAATTAGGTTGGATTGAGCTGGTTATCCCTCTTTCCTGCCCATGAAGATCCTCTTCCGAATTTTTTTATTGTTTTCCCCCTAGTTTCGTCAAATTAAACTCTCAGATTAGTGCTTAAATGAATTCATTGCTAAAACTTTCATTAATGTGTCTTTGAGTTTTGGGGTGAGAAATTAAAACAGATTAGTCCTTTTCCTTGCTGCAGAGAGTGATCCCAACCAACTTTAATTTCATTTTCTAATTTTAAACTCTGAAACTTTTCGTATTACTTCAATAAGTACTTAAAGCATTTTTTTTTATCATCAAACAAACAAATAGAAGTAAACGGCCATAGTTATGGAAAAAACAACAACATTATTCTGCAGTCTATAAACTGAATTGTTAACTAATTTAATTACCTAAGTAAGCAAATAATAGTGTGTCTAAATAACAGGAATGTAGAGGCTTTACAATAATGTTTATGACCTTTAAAAATAAATTTAACTGGTAAATCATCATACACACATAAAAAATGGCATAATTATATTGTATTGTATTACACATATCCTATAAGGAACATTTTGTGGTCCATTCAATACCCAAATAACAGGTGTGGCATTTGCATGGCCCTAGCTTCAGAGTTTTTTGGTAAAATAAAAGGATATATTTATTTCTTTTAAAATATGAATTACATAAATGTTCAAGACACTATCAAGCTAAACATTACTCCAAGCCGTGTTCTCTAGTTAAACTGGGTTGCTCAGATTTGCTTTCTTGAAATTGGTTTCTTATATCAAACATTCACTATCTTTCTAAGGAATATATGTCAAATATTTGGTTTATTTCAGTTTTGGTTCTGTTTGCAATGGAACATGATAAGGCCTTCCTGATAGAAATATAATAAAGGAATTATGTTAATTTTGTAATATAAAAAATTAATAAACAAATTAAATGTATCAGATAATATTCTTCCAATGGTATTTTAAATTAAAAAGAATCACTTATTTCAGGCAATGTGATCTAATTGGAGTGAGGGAACTTATTATTATCCCTGCACAATAAACACGCGACGAGATGAAATATGTTAATTATGGAGATGTAGCACCTCCCTCAAATAATTATAAAACTCTATTACTTGTCATATAAAGTCCGTCACGCAGGGGCTGCGTTAACTAAGTAGATTTCCCACGTGACGTTTTACACGTGTATAATTTTAATATAGAAATTTCACAAGAACCAAACATTTACGGTAACGGCAGAACTAGCTTTTACCGGAAAACCACGACTAGTACAGAAGTTAGCCAATCTCATCTCGTCCGTTACGTGCACACACATAATATGTATAAATGCAAATATCTCGATTAATATTCAAGATAGTGAATAAATGTATATAACAACATTAATAGTAAATTTTAATTTGCAATAAGATTGGCACTATACAATTTTTCGATCCGACGTATAGTAACGGATAAATTTCGAATTTTCGAAAATCCCCTACTCTTCCCCCTTCCACTGGACCGATTTCAGCCATTAACGAACATGATCTTTATTTTTATATGAAACGTTTAAATATCGAGTTTGGTAACGATCAAGAAAAAAACGTTAGAGCGTTAACAGACAAATATATATTTAATTGTGAACGGATTTCATTTTCGTCATCTCCTGGGTAGGATCGAAGGACATTTGAAGACAATTTTTGAAAATCGCGTCATGAGTATGGCCTCAATAGCTGATTTCCCTTAAAGGAAATGTGCTAAAAGGTACTGAAATTAAGTAAAAACTATTAGACTGGAGGAAATTGTCAGATATCAGTCATTTTAAGAGTGAAACGTCTTAATTCTTTCTTTATCGTTTTTAGAACTAAATTACCTTATTAAATTAAAACCTACACAAAATTGAAATATATGACAACATTTGACATGCAAATTAAGTCTGTGGTGTACAACAAAATTTAAAATTACACTATTAATTAATCATCCACCAACTATACATTTTTTTTTGGTATTATTGCTAAGTTATTATTACTTGTTGTTAAGGTATTTGTTATTATTACTTGTTGTTAAGGTATTTGATATTATTACTTGTTGTTAAGGTATTTGTTATTATTACTTGTTGTTAAGGTATTTGTTATTATTACTTGTTGTTAAGGTATTTGTTATTATTACTTGTTGTTAAGGTATTTGTTATTATTACTTGTTGTTAAGGTATTTGTTATTATTACTTGTTGTTAAGGTATTTGTTATTATTACTTGTTGTTAAGGTATTTGTTATTATTACTTGTTGTTAAGGTATTTGTTATTATTACTTGTTGTTAAGGTATTTGTTATTATTACTTGTTGTTAAGGTATTTGTTATTATTACTTGTTGTTAAGGTATTTGTTATTATTACTTGTTGTTAAGGTATTTGTTATTATTACTTGTTGTTAAGGTATTTGTTATTGTTACTTGTTGTTAAGGTATTTGTTATTGTTACTTGTTGTTAAGGTATTTGTTATTATTACTTGTTGTTAAGGTATTTACTATTGTTACTTGTTGTTAAGGTATTTGTTATTATTACTTGTTGTTAAGGTATTTGTTATTATTACTTGTTGTTAAGGTATTTGTTATTATTACTTGTTGTTAAGGTATTTGTTATTATTACTTGTTGTTAAGGTATTTGTTATTATTACTTGTTGTTAAGGTATTTGTTATTATTACTTGTTGTTAAGGTATTTGTTATTATTACTTGTTGTTAAGGTATTTGTTATTATTACTTGTTGTTAAGGTATTTGTTATTATTACTTGTTGTTAAGGTATTTGTTATTATTACTTGTTGTTAAGGTATTTGTTATTATTACTTGTTGTTAAGGTATTTGTTATTATTACTTGTTGTTAAGGTATTTGTTATTATTACTTGTTGTTAAGGTATTTGTTATTGTTACTTGTTGTTAAGGTATTTGTTATTATTACTTGTTGTTAAGGTATTTACTATTGTTACTTGTTGTTAAGGTATTTGTTATTATTACTTGCTGTTAAGGTATTTGTTATTATTACTTGTTGTTAAGGTATTTGTTATTATTACTTGTTGTTAAGGTATTTGTTATTATTACTTGTTGTTAAGGTATTTGTTATTATTACTTGTTGTTAAGGTATTTGTTATTATTACTTGTTGTTAAGGTATTTGTTATTATTACTTGTTGTTAAGGTATTTGTTATTATTACTTGTTGTTAAGGTATTAAGGTATTTGTTGTTAATTGTGAACGGATTTCATTTTCGTCATCTCCTGGGTAGGATCGAAGGACATTTGAAGACAATTTTTGAAAATCGCGTCATGAGTATGGCCTCAATAGCTGATTTCCCTTAAAGGAAATGTGCTAAAAGGTACTGAAATTAAGTAAAAACTATTAGACTGGAGGAAATTGTCAGATATCAGTCATTTTAAGAGTGAAACGTCTTAATTCTTTCTTTATCGTTTTTAGAACTAAATTACCTTATTAAATTAAAACCTACACAAAATTGAAATATATGACAACATTTGACATGCAAATTAAGTCTGTGGTGTACAACAAAATTTAAAATTACACTATTAATTAATCATCCACCAACTATACATTTTTTTTTGGTATTATTGCTAAGTTATTATTAGTTGTTGTTAAGGTATTTGTTGTTATTACTTGTTGTTAAGGTATTTGTTATTATTACTTGTTGTTAAGGTATTTACTATTGTTACTTGTTGTTAAGGTATTTGTAATTATTACTTGTTGTTAATGTATTTACTATTGTTACTTGTTGTTAAGGTATTTGTTATTATTACTTGTTGTTAAGGTATTTGTTATTGTTACTTGGTGTTAAGGTATTTGTTATTGTTACTTGTTGTTAAGGTATTTGTTATTGTTACTTGTTGTTAAGGTATTTGTTATTGTTACTTGTTGTTAAGGTATTTGTTATTATTACTTGTTGTTATGGTATTTGTTATTGTTACTTGTTGTTAAGGTATTTGTTATTGTTACTTGTTGTTAAGGTATTTGTTATTGTTACTTGTTGTTTAGGTATTTGTTATTATTACTTGTTGTTAAGGTATTTGTTATTATTACTTGTCGTTAAGGTATTTGTTATTATTACTTGTTGTTAAGGTATTTGTTATTATTCCTTGTTGTTAAGGTATTTGTTATTATTACTTGTTGTTAAGGTATTTATTATTACTTGTTGTTAAGGTATTTACTATTGTTACTTGTTGTTAAGGTATTTGTTATTATTACTTGTTGTTAAGGTATTTACTATTGTTACTTGTTGTTAAGGTATTTGTAATTATTACTTGTTGTTAATGTATTTACTATTGTTACTTGTTGTTAAGGTATTTGTTATTATTACTTGTTGTTAAGGTATTTGTTATTGTTACTTGTTGTTAAGGTATTTGTTATTGTTACTTGTTGTTAAGGTATTTGTTATTGTTACTTGTTGTTAAGGTATTTGTTATTGTTACTTGTTGTTAAGGTATTTGTTATTATTACTTGTTGTTATGGTATTTGTTATTGTTACTTGTTGTTAAGGTATTTGTTATTGTTACTTGTTGTTAAGGTATTTGTTATTGTTACTTGTTGTTAAGGTATTAAGGTATTTGTTGTTAATTGTGAACGGATTTCATTTTCGTCATCTCCTGGGTAGGATCGAAGGACATTTGAAGACAATTTTTGAAAATCGCGTCATGAGTATGGCCTCAATAGCTGATTTCCCTTAAAGGAAATGTGCTAAAAGGTACTGAAATTAAGTAAAAACTATTAGACTGGAGGAAATTGTCAGATATCAGTCATTTTAAGAGTGAAACGTCTTAATTCTTTCTTTATCGTTTTTAGAACTAAATTACCTTATTAAATTAAAACCTACACAAAATTGAAATATATGACAACATTTGACATGCAAATTAAGTCTGTGGTGTACAACAAAATTTAAAATTACACTATTAATTAATCATCCACCAACTATACATTTTTTTTTGGTATTATTGCTAAGTTATTATTAGTTGTTGTTAAGGTATTTGTTGTTATTACTTGTTGTTAAGGTATTTGTTATTATTACTTGTTGTTAAGGTATTTACTATTGTTACTTGTTGTTAAGGTATTTGTAATTATTACTTGTTGTTAATGTATTTACTATTGTTACTTGTTGTTAAGGTATTTGTTATTATTACTTGTTGTTAAGGTATTTGTTATTGTTACTTGGTGTTAAGGTATTTGTTATTGTTACTTGTTGTTAAGGTATTTGTTATTGTTACTTGTTGTTAAGGTATTTGTTATTGTTACTTGTTGTTAAGGTATTTGTTATTATTACTTGTTGTTATGGTATTTGTTATTGTTACTTGTTGTTAAGGTATTTGTTATTGTTACTTGTTGTTTAGGTATTTGTTATTATTACTTGTTGTTAAGGTATTTGTTATTATTACTTGTCGTTAAGGTATTTGTTATTATTACTTGTTGTTAAGGTATTTGTTATTATACCTTGTTGTTAAGGTATTTGTTATTATTACTTGTTGTTAAGGTATTTATTATTACTTGTTGTTAAGGTATTTACTATTGTTACTTGTTGTTAAGGTATTTGTTATTATTACTTGTTGTTAAGGTATTTACTATTGTTACTTGTTGTTAAGGTATTTGTAATTATTACTTGTTGTTAATGTATTTACTATTGTTACTTGTTGTTAAGGTATTTGTTATTATTACTTGTTGTTAAGGTATTTGTTATTGTTACTTGTTGTTAAGGTATTTGTTATTGTTACTTGTTGTTAAGGTATTTGTTATTGTTACTTGTTGTTAAGGTATTTGTTATTGTTACTTGTTGTTAAGGTATTTGTTATTATTACTTGTTGTTATGGTATTTGTTATTGTTACTTGTTGTTAAGGTATTTGTTATTGTTACTTGTTGTTAAGGTATTTGTTATTGTTACTTGTTGTTTAGGTATTGGTTATTATTACTTGTTGTTAAGGTATTTGTTATTATTACTTGTTGTTAAGGTATTTGTTATTATTACTTGTTGTTAAGGTATTTACTATTGTTACTTGTTGTTAAGGTATTTTTGTTATTGTTACCTGCTGCTACTATTGAAAGGGCAAATCACCTTCGATGTGGTGACCATTAATAAATAATAAGAATTAAATTTCATAGTCAACACTGACCACCCATCGATGTCTTTTCTTCCTAATTAAGAGCTACGAAACCTTATAATCGTTTTATCTCACGAGTACGACCTCAATAGCTGATTTCCCTTAAGGGAAATCTGCTAAAATATGATTTTTGGATTTGCCCCAATGCATAACACCATAAGTTAACATCATTCGATATTTAATCGTTTCATTAAACGCTAAAGATCAAGTTCACGTCAACGTTCCATCAAGAGACATTTTCTGTATGGAAAACGACACTACTGCACCAACTGAGCACGAGTTGGTGATAGATAATCGGGTTGTCGGGTAGTCAGCGAGCGTGTGTGGAGGGTGGGAGGAGGTTGTGTTTACTGTCGAAGCTGTGCTATTGATTCGCTAAGAGGGTGAGGAGCCAGGAGCCTCATTAGCTTTGATTACAGCACATCAGGTCAAGTGAAACACAACAGTTCTACATAATCCCCGCCCCGGCCTTCCTATGCCCTTCCCTACATATTACTCTTCTCCCCCCTTCCCCATGGATTCGTATTCTTCGCTAACCAATTGCCCTCAATCCACAAGTAGTTTCATTCCTTTGCTCCAGCTTAATGCACTCCAACCCCCCTGTCCTTATTGGATGATATTTTCTCTTTAATTCATTAGTAGTGCCCAATGTATAAGTCCTTCTAGCTGTTATTGTCATACACTGCTAGCCCCATCGTAAAGCCAATCAAATATATTTTCTTTTATTAAGAATATTCTAATCTGTTACATTTGCATAACCTCTAACCTAGACTGTAGAAGTAGCCAATTTATAAATGTTGTTTTTAAGTATTTAAGAAATAATGGATTATTTGATGAAATATAAAAGCTATTATCTACAATTATGAACGTTATCTATGAGGCGATCAGAATAATAGTGGCCTAACCCCAAAAAGTAAGATTTTTGTAAAACCAAGTTGGTTAGGCCACTATATATTTTTCAAAGACCGCCAAAACTGTTAGTTGAAAACAAACTGCTGCTGCCATCTGGCGAAAAAACTTAGAAGGTGGCTTAGGCCACTAATATTTCATAGAACACATTATTCAGCAACAGATGCTATGTTAAGTCAAATAAGCAAAATTTGAGGGTTGGGCCACTATAATACTGAGCGCCTCATATAACAAGCACTGTGGAATATAAGTTTTGCCTTCATCCAGTTAAACTGTTTATAGTTATTCTTTTAGTTTTTTAGTTTGTTTTATTTTTATTTTGTTTTTTTCCTCATGTTGTAAATATACTAACAATTTATATTTAGTATTTTCCATTCTATTTATTTTATAGATTTGTAAATGTTAGCCGTGTAAAAATTTTAATATTTATTTAATTTTGTGAAATTATATTTTAGCATGTTAAGAATCGCCATTGTGGCGGCATGGTTCTATTTATTTTGTACATATGTAACATTTAGCTTTGAAAATTTTTTAATATTTATCTAATTTTGTAAAATTATATTCAAACATGTCAAAAGATAAATCGCCATTGTAGCATCTCAAATAAATAATAATAACCTAAAATGGATTCCGATTCCCATTTATTGAATTTAAACCTCAAGAATAGCATGTAAATATTATTATTTCTTCTTATTCTGGTCCCAAAATTTTTAGCGAATTTCCCTTAAGGGGGGAAATCAGCTATTGAGGTCATACTCATGACAGAAATTTCTTTTGAAAATTGAATTCTTCTGAAAATGTTTCTTCAAATGTCCATGGATCCTACTTTGGAGATGACGAAAATGAGGTCCGTTTCAAAACTGTGTATATATATATATATATATATATATATATATATATATATATATATATATGTGTGTGTGTGTGTGTGTGTGTGTGTGTGTGTGTGTCTGTTGCCGTTCTAGTGGTCACAATTATTATTTAATCGTTACCAAACTCGATATTTAGTCGTTTTATGTAAAAAGAAAGATCAAGTTCATTAACGGCTGAAATCAGACGAGGGGGGGGGGTTTAGAAGGGAGGAATTTCGAAATATCTCTGTTACTATACGTCGGATCGAAAAATTGTATAGAAACATTCTTATTGGAAATTAAATTTACTATAATTATTACTCTATGCGTATATTCTGTATAATGAGTATTAAACGAGATATTTGGATTTTATAGTTTTACGCTTTCAGTCAATCCCCACTCCTACTCTGTTCATATTAATTATACGCTGTTATATCATGAACTGCTTCATTGCAAGGTTAAATAATAAATATTGTTTTCGAAAAACCTTTATTATTCGTGATACAAACTAATACGTTCTGTTGACCCCCCCCCCCTTCTTTTGTTCTTGGATTTTTAAATTTCTTGTGATTGAGATAAAATATATTCTGATTCATTGTAAATTATAGCACTGGCTATATTAAATAAGTTTCAATAAAATTAATATGTTATATTCTGATATAATTCGGTAATTGTTTTTCTTTCCTGTGAGAGGCTAGCAGACCTGTTTGTTTTACAGACGCTTCCCGTTGGGAGGGGAAATATTTCTTATTTCCTCTTGTATTTATTTACCTAATATTCACGGTGGTGTTGTGTTAAAAGTATGTAGATTTATCTATTGTTAAACTTCACGAGGGAAATCTGCTTAGTTTACGCAGCCTCTGCGTGACGGACTTTCATATGTTCTTCATAGTTTCATTGCAATGGTCACCAATAAGAAACAATTTTTCCAAATTTTATTCATACTGCCCTGCATGTTTCGTGGCTTGCAACCACCTCTTCAGGGCCCATTCCTTCAAAGAGTATTGACAATAATGAAAATAAAACTGCCTTGACGGATCATCACCAAGAAACACACCTTCAATTTTGAAATAGTTCAAATAATTGATAAAGAAGGAAATAATAATAAATAAAAAATAAAAGAGAATATTCACATAATAAAAAATAGAAAAAAAAACAGTATAAAAAAAAAATTAAATACCTCAATCATATTTTCTATTACATTTTATCTTAAAAATAATATAATTTAAATTATGACACGAAATAAAAAAGTTCAAGGTTGACGCAATGGATCTGTAGTCAGCTGACTTAACCTGCTTCGGAAATCTCAGTATCAGCGACCTCCCCAGGGATTAAGGGCCTGTTGCACGAACGTATGAGGGAACGAGTACTTCAGAAATGTAAGTAGAAATCTGTAATTTAATGTAATAAATATATCATGTAAGTAGGCACTTGTTAATGCAGGATCTAGCAAAGAATTATAATTAAATTTTGTTAATTTAATGCTATTATATTTTTAAATTAATGTTATTATTTTTTGAAAAGTGATGGCACTGAAGAGGTGGCATGTAAGCCATGAAACGTATAGGGCAGTTTGAATAAAGTTTGCGCGGAAAAAATGTTTTTTATTGGTGACGCTTGCCATGATTATTTCGGATAAACATTACTCAAAGTTACTTGTCAAAATTAATCCAACAAAAATTGTGTTTCATTTTCATTGAGTTCATTAATGGGAATTTTCCGTTTTGACCCTCAACTAAGCTAACTTTGTCTAGTTTTGGCTAGAAAACATTCGCATAAACGGAACTCACAAACAGATAGACTTAAAATGTTGGTTTCAAATTTAGGTCTATTGTAAGGTCTAATTGTTCAACTTTTTAGCAGATTTCCCTTAAGGGGAATCAGTTATTGAGGTCGTACTCATGACGCGACTTTTGAAAAATTTCAAATTTTCATCGATCCTACCCAGGAGATGACGTTAATGAGGTCCGTTCAAAATTATATATATATATATATATATATATATATATATATATATATATATATATACATACATACATACATACATACATACATACATACATACATACATACATACATACATATTTGTCTGTTAATGCTCTAGTGGTCGAAATTTTTGTTTGATCGTTACCAAACTCGATATTTAAACGTTTTATGTAAAACGAAAGATCAAGTTCGTTAATGGTTGAAATCGGACTAGTGGGAGGGGGGTTTAGAAGGGAGGGATTTTTGAAAATTCAAAATATTTCCGTTATTATGCGTCGGATCGAAATATTGTATAGAAACAATCTTATTGCAAATTAAATTCACTACAAATCTTGTATTACACATTTATTCTCTATCTTGAATATTATTTGCATTTGTATTCTATGTGAGGTTGGCAAAAGTCGGCTATGTTCGGGACTTTCCGCCTAAAGCTAGTTCGGCCGTTTCCGTAACTGTTCGTCCCTCGTAAATTGGTTTAGAGACTCGTTACTACTTCTGTTATTAGTAGGTTCTCTATTGTAAAACTTCACGCGGGAAATCTGTTTAGTTTACCTGCGTGACGTACTTAGATGTTTAGAGAAGGGTAATAGTAAGGTATTGTCTCCGTGTTTATTAGAGACACAAAAGATTTGTAAAGGTGATTTTTCGTTTGTGATAAAAAGATTTATACGTTAAGTTCGTTTACATTTTTAGATTCCAAGCAATGGAACGGAGATATATTTTATGACATTTTAATACAATATTATTGATTTTAATGCAGAAAAGTATTTTTTTATTTAATTTATTAAGAGTACAACGAGGTCAGTGGTGCTCACGTCAGATGTTTTTACATTTATGTTTAAATTGAATAATGTTTTTTAAATTTATTTTATGCTACTAAGGCTAATTGGGACGGGTTATCTACAGGTTTCCACACTTTTCTAGTCATGGTGGGACTAAGGATTTTATTTAATGAGGCCGTCACTAAATGCGTTAGCCCCACCTAGAGCATATTAATTGCACTTTTCCAGGGTTATTGGAGAAGGAGGAGGGGGTAGAATTTAAAATAAAAATTAGGGAAGGTAGTTTACAAATCTTGTTATTGAAAAAAAACAACAAATATATATAAATTTAAAAGAATGAAGGCTGGGGTGGTGCACCCTGTCATTTCTGGTATTAATTAACTCTACTCCGTTAATATAATATAAACTTTACTGAACTCACTATGTAGCTATATGAATATACAGTTTTTAAATCGAGACTTACAAAATAGTATTTTTAATTGCGGTTATGACGTCCTAAAACAGGCGTCACCGCTGGGCTTAGTACCGCATCAAGAGAAAGGAACTTTTATTTATACATGGTTTGGAAGAAAGAATACTTTCTATGATTATGATTTATATGGTCCAATAATTTATAAAAAAATAAATAAAAAAAAACAACCTACATTCACAGGAGACGGGAAATATAAAAAATATTGAGGCCAGTGAAGCCTTACATAACAAATAATTTTATTATTAAAAAAATCCACAACTCCAACGGGTATAAACTCTAAACACTGGGACGGAGAAATGTCTAAATATTGTTCAAAGTAAACCCTGCCAAAAAAATACCATCATCATTCAGCCTCAAACGAATTCCCGGGCGAAGCCGGGTAACTTAGTTATATATATATATATATATATATATATATATATATATATATATATATATATATATATGAGTGTAAATATATCATCTGTACTTTTGAAATAGCTAGAGATCTGTATTCTTTTATTCCACTTATAAGACATGAAAACAGCAATCCACTAAGAATTATTTTAACAAAGCCGTTAAAAAATATTAAGGGTGTTAAGATCTATAAGTTGAAATCGATTTATCCAAGGTATAAAATATAATTTTTTTTTTATTTTATGTTTTTATTGCCATTACTATTATATTTCACGTTGGAAAATAGTCTTTTTCCTAAATTTTTAAAAAAAAAAATTTTTAGCTTAGAAAAGACAACAACTAATGATACACCAAAAAATAATACTACTTCCCTTAACATAAGGATATCTTGGAAATCTATATTCATTATGTGAATATTTTGTTTTATAACAAATTATTTATATTGAAAAAACGAAATTATATGTAATGAAAAAACTAGCTTTTTGGATTTCCAAAAGAGAAACAAAACTGACATGCACTCTCATATATTTACCAGACGTTTTCGAAAACAAATGAAACAAGCGTGTTCGAGATGAAAAAATGAAGTCCGTTCAAATGTAGCCTCTACAGCGTTAACAAATATATATATATATATATATATATATATATATATATATATATATATAGAGAGAGAGAGAGAGAGAGAGAGAGAGAGAGTTAAAGCTCTAGTGACTAAATGTTTTGATTAGGTGTTTTTGAAAACTCGATAATTAAACAAAAGTAAACTAAACTTCATTGGTTAACAGAAAAAATAGAGCTAGGTTCTGTGTTGTATCGATAGGTGGTAAAATGTAAATTTCTAAATATCCTTTTACTTCCTATTTATTATGTAGTATGGATAGTCTTATTTTAAATTAAATGTACAATAAATATTGTAATGTATCTCTATCTTGAATATTAACTGAGATATTCCCAATTTTTAGTTTTCAGCCTTCTGCAAACCCCCACTTCTACTCATGTCACATAAAGAATTCTCTGCTATATAATAAACCACTTTATTCGATGCTTAAATACAAAATATTGTTTTCAAGGCCTATAATATACGACATGTACATATGTTCTGTTGACCCTCCCCTCTCTCAAGTTTTTTGATTAATAACATTTGAGTGAATGAGATAAAAATTATTCTGATTCATTGTAAATTACAGTACTAGATATAGTAAATAGTTTTCAATAAAACTAATATGTTATATTCAGATATATTTCAGTAATTGTTTTTCATTACAGTAAAGAATTTTTCTATCTGTTTAGCTCTAAGAGGTTGGCTCACCTGTTTGTTAACAATCCAGACACTTTCCGTTGGGAGGTTATTACAATTGACTGGAAGATTTCGCATTACCGTTTTTATTTACTTACTTAATATTCTGGGTGATGTTAAGTGTTACGAGTATGTAGATTTATCAATTGTAAAACTTCACGTCGGAAATCGCTTAGTTTACGCAGCCCTTGCTTGATGGACTTTTTATACATTGTCATTCAGCTCGAATATTTTGTTTGTTCGATTCCGTTTTCATCAATTCAGGATTTTTTAATTAGCTTACTTTTTATATAATTTTGTATTAAATATAATAACCGTTAATTGACCAGAGACCTCACTAGTGTCATTTTTCTTTGTGATTCTACGATCAATTTATATTTTTTCATAAGTTCCTTTTTGTTAGCATATGTATTATATCTTTTTATCCCTATTTTTTTTTTTTTAACAAAGAGGCGTTTTATATTCATTGGTTGAGTTAAGATTAAATTAAATGTATTAGGATGAAATTAAATGGAAGGGATGATGTTTGCTGGTCTCCCATGGCTGGAGAAGGAAGAGAGGGTAGATGGATTGGGGAAGGGGTAGGTGAGGGGGAGGGGGGGATGAGCTGTGATAAAAGCTAATGAGGCTAGCTGCTGCCTGCTCAGCTTTTACCAGATCAATAGCTCCCATTGTCTCAATCCCAATCTCCCCTACACCTACCACTTCTCTAATCAACAACACCGAGAGGGGGGCTAACCACCTCAATTTACCAGTTGAAATATAATATAATCGCTTAAATGCTGGTAAATGCTCACGGGAAGGGGGGCTATAACAATTCAATTTAACGCAACTCAAGAGAACGCGTGCCACCTCCCGTATCACGAGAACATACAATTGAGGGGTTTGGTGCAGAAACGGTGCAACCCACAAATACCCATTTCTTTATATTTTTGTGTTTTTTGTTACTTCATTATATTGTTTTTATAGCCTATCATTTTTGTACTTCTTTCAGGTGCCATTCAGGAATAAAACATTAGTGGTGTAACTTGTAGACAACTATTTTGAAATTAATTGAGTGCAAAATTGGTGTAACCCACTATGGATTCATTTGTCTAGACATTTTTGTAATATTACCTTAAAAAGTTACATTATTTACTAATGTCAGTAAAGAAAGAAGTTGTACTTTGCATTCCATGTTTGTAGCAAAATGTGAAATAAATGTCGTTTATTTTCTTTAATACATATTGTTAATTTAATTTAAATAGTGTTATTTCCACCATTTTTCTTAAAACTATGGCAATGTAGGTTACTTCATTCTTGCAGTAAATACATATTTTGTTCATAGAGAGCAACAATGACGTATAAAAATACAAAAATGTGGAATACACCAATAAAGTTTCAAATTTTTCTTGGAGGAAAAATGGTGTAACCCACAATTTTGGCACTGAAAATGCAATTTTTAAGTTCATGTACACAGCAAATATTTACATTTACTAATATCACTCCAAGTACAAAGAACAATTTTTGTAGCAGTAATAGTTAATTTATACGGTTTCTTTAACTTTTACTCCTTCTTTCTAAAAACAGGAAACTTGTGGGTTACACCGTTTCTGCACCAAACCCCTCAATTAATCTAGTTTGCTGGTTCGTTTTCTATATAAATATTTGATTATACCTTACGTAGTAACATACTACCCGGCTCTTCACAGCAACGCTCTTGGGGAAGTTTATCACCTCGAAGTTGTGCCCCCTAACTTCGAGAATAATCGATATTTAGCCGGCTATCTTTTCCAATGGTTTATTGGCAAACAGTTAATTTTTGACGGCTTTCCGGGCATTTCTCAGGCAGTACCTCACGAAAGGCTTTTAAGAAGGTGTTTGTTGGAGGGCCATAGTATTTTTTATCCCTAGATAACATCCCTTCGCCGTTTAGACGAACAGTCCTCATATTTCAAGTCAGGCTACTTGCACGCCATGGCTGCCAGCCTTCCGCCACAAATAAGCTACATACAAGAAGCTGTGGTGACTGCCATTTCATTTTTCTGATTATAAGATTTTTTTATTTATTTATTTACGTCCACTTTAAGCTACTTTGGCTAATTGGGACGAGTTATCTATATATTACCACTCTTTTCTAGCCATGATGCGACTAAGGATTTTATTTAATGAATCCGTCACTAAATAAAATCCTATTGCCCAGGTGGGAATCGAACTCGTCACACTAAGTTTATCATATGAGATTAAGACCAATTCCTTAACACACATGGCTAACCTGAGCTCCCGATTATAAGATAACTTTCCCAAAATAGATCGTCGATTCGACAAATAGGTATTAACTTTTAAACTGGCTACGTCGCTTAGACGAACGAGTAGTACTAATCTATTTACTAGTATGTTTCAACTTCTTCTTCCGAAAAAAAAAACCGACTTCTGTACGTATAAACATATCTCGCAAAATACACTAGCACATATGTGGGCAACTACCGGCCCACGGTTTGATCCAGCCCGTGAGACATTTTGAAAAACCCATTTAAACAAAAATATTACACTACTTACTCCAAATGAGGAGAGATTTGTGCGTTTGGCAGTACTTATAAATGTGAACCGTTCTTTTCATTGATGAAAGTTAATAAATCAAAACATCGTACAAGGCTGACTGACTATAATTTGGAAAATTCTTTTCGTCTTTGTATCAGTGGAATTAATCCAAACATCGATTGATTAGTTTCCCAAATTCAAGCTCATTGATTTCGGTGTTGCTATTTTACTTTAATTCCAAATCTTACGATTTAATTATAATGTTGTACCAATTTTTTTCATTTCGTTTTGTTATTTTAATAAATTTTATTATAATTACATTGTCGTTATAATATCATGTCTGATATCTATCGTTAAAAATTATGAACGCTATTTTAAAATGCACTAATTCTAAAAGCGGCCCGGGAACGTATTTGCACACTAAAGTTTGGCCCGCAACATGTCAAAGGTCCACCTGCACTAGCATATGGATGTAGAAATTTCAATCAGGGCAGTCCTAACAGGTAAGCTGTGTACTTCCCTTTTTGAGACAAATAGAAAGGGCAGGCGATTTTTAGGAACGCAAGAACCCCTCCATGCTTTTTATAGATAGATTTACTTAGGAAGTATTTGGTTCATAAAGCGTTCTATAAACTATTTTAATTTAAATTTTCCTATCTAACATACACATGCATACAGCGGAGACGTCGTATATAATTTTCAAATGAAATAATTACAAATGAACTACAGTGTATAACATTTTGTACATTTAATCTCAAAGGTCTAAAAGAAAATAATTTGGTGTGTACATTATTTTTTTTAATTTTTGATACCGAATCACAATATTTAAGTACTTGTATAAATCTGATTATCATTCAGTGGTGATTAATGGTAAACTCAAGGAGTTATAATTGGCTGGGGGCTAACACCCTTGGTTTACTGCAAATGTAAATTAGTTTTAGTTTTATAGTTCACATTGAGTACATTTTAGTGGACTATTATATATCGTATATATGCTCAAGAATCACGTATGCATGCAATTATTGATCTTGAAATATAAATTCCACTGTTTTTAAAAATTATAAGTACCACCTATTTTGATGGTTAATTAAATGTTTGGTTACAATTTGTACAAGTCATAAAAAGAGTATTATTTTAATAATCTACACTTTCTTTTATATATAGTGTTAAGTTATTATTATTTTTTTCTTCTCTTTATTTATATTTATATATTGGTATTGTTTTTCTTTTATTTTTAAATATCTATAAAATAGAATTAAATGAATACAATTAAATATTCTAAACAAAAATTAACACTTCAACAAAAATTTATATCCAAAGATAAATTTGAGAAACTTATTGTAGCGCAAAGTGCCATTTGTCATAGTATTGCGAACTCCTACTGAATAATTTAGTGACTGAAATGTAATAACCACTTGAGTACATGGTGATGATCATTGAATTGGCTGGGACGAATACCAAACATTTACTGTTTGATGTCCAATAATCGCGTTCTTTTAATTAATTATGGAATGGGGCGAGGGCTAAACCCTAAGTTCACTTGTTGACATTTAATAAACGCTTAGGTTACTGTAAATAATTATGGACTGGGCAGGGGCCAACACCAACTATTCACCGCTTAGAATCTAATCTAATTAGTTCTTGTATATAACCATGGAATGTGGGGAGAGGAGTGGTCTGACACCGTTAATTTATCAGTTTGAAAATATTAATCATTCTTTAAGTCCTTTTAAGCTCCCAAGGAGGGTTGGGGGTTCTATTACCCTCAACTTACCAGTTGAAATATATTAATCACTTAACTGCTCATAAATACTCATGGAGAGGTGGCTTCAATCCCTCAATTTACCGATTAAAATGAAATAATAATTTAAGTGTATGAAATATTCAATGATGGACAAAACATTACCATGGAATATGAATCCCGAAACATATCGGCTAATCCCTACCGCGACCAATTAAAGTATTTCAGGCAAAAAAAGGCTCATATGAATTTTCCTCTTACCACACTTAAGTTTCTTGTGTAATACTTTTAAATTGCCGAATCCAAAATTGGGTTCTGCAACATTACGATTTTGCGCCAAAGCAGTTTTATTCTAAATTTTGGCCTCGTTTTTTTACATCAACCTGGATAAGATATTGTTTAACAAATTACCATTGGGTTTAAGGCTGTGTATTATGTTAATTTTTTATTCTCCTGTGGAGAATTAAGGTTGTACTGACTAAGAGAAATAATTTGAAAGTTGGTTACTACTCTTAGTATCTAAGAAAATGATTGAGTGTCTTAATGGATGAGATAAAAATATTTACGATGTTACCCTGTATGCATTTAGCATTGGTAATGCCCAGGAGGGCGAAACGTCTGCTATTGGGAAAATAAAATAGATAGCTGAGTTGAGACCTGAAGATCCTTTTTTTTTGTCTGACATATAGACAACCTTTTACAACCCGAAAACTCTGTATGTGGAACACAATGCTAAAAAGTCCGTCACGCAGGGGCTGCGTAAGCTAAGCAGATTTCTTAAGTGAACTTTTACAATAGATACATCTATGTACTGGTGACACAATACCACCGTCAATATTAAGTGAATAAATATCAACGGTAGTGAGAAATCTTTCAGTCAAATTTAATAACCTCCTAACGGAAAGTGTCTGAATTGTAAACAAACTGAAGGTCTGCCAACCTCTCATAACTGAACAGGTATAGAAATATTCTTCACCGGAAACAAAAACTGATTACTGAAATATATTTGAATATAACATATTAATTTTATTGAAACCTATTTACTACATCAAGCACTCTAATTTAATATGGATCAGAATAATTTTTATCTCAATCACTCAAATTTTAGTAGTTCAAAAACAAAATGAGAGAGGAGGGATCAATAGAATGTATTTTGCATATATCTCATAACGTAGAAGTTCAATGAAAACAATATTTGGTATTTAAGCTTCTGATAAAGTGGTTCATGATATAACAGCTAATTGTTAATATGGCATGAACAGGAGTGGGGGTTTGCTGAAAACTGAAAAATGCAAATATCTCGGTTAATATTCAAGACAGAGAGCAAATGTATATAACAATATGTAGAGTACATTTAATTTTCAATAAGATTGGTTCTATACAAGACATCATCAGGTGCTTTGTTTAAGCAGTACTTCTGATGAGCGACAGCAGTTGTCAATTGGCCACATAACCCATCGCCAGGAGGGTAGCCACTCGTTGTGATAAACCATTTATTTTAATATATGCAAAAAGGAATATGTGAAATGCTTTCTGTATTTCCTCACATGGAGGGCAAACTAATCATCTAAGGAAATACTGACAGTTATAATTAATCTGTTAGTGGTCGTCTTGCGCCACGCGTAGTGAAACCCGTACCTGGTGCCTGTGTGAAATGTATAACCCCATGAAGCATGGAAATCATATATATCATGAATACTCCCCCTAATATTTATGACGATACGAAATGTAAAGACAAACTTCCAGAAAGGATAATACCACAAATATACAGCATTAAAAACATTCCTCTGATCCTTAAATATTAGGCATTTCATTAATCGAATTTCTATCCTCAGCATTGGACGATAAAATAGAAACCCCATTAACTCCGTAAGAAAGAAAAGAAAAGTTGAGGGAGGGCATGGCTCCGGTCTGGGGCGTGTGTTTGCAGATGTCATGGGCCCTCATAACTAAAGTGTCGACCATGTCCTTCAGAGTGAAGAGGGCCCAACCGCAACGAGCAAGCCCTCACTCCCAAGCTCATATCTCCGAGTACCTTCGTATCTTGTATCATAGAGAAGCAGGGGATTACAATCAGCCCACTAAGCATAAGTGTACTAGGCTTATCACTGGTTACATCATTGGATCGTTGGATCCTGGCACACGTGTTCAGTCGTCCACAACACCATTTCAAGTTTCATAAACCCCACTACTTGGCACGCCTTTTAAATATATATATATATATATATATATATATATATATATATATATATAGTAACCTCTGTCTGTACATTGATTTTTTTTTTCGAAATTTCACGATACTTTTCCGTTTCACATGTCATAGACACCATAATTGCATTTTGTTTTTTTGGTGTCTGTTTGTTTATTATCTTTTCACACATAAACGGCTGAACCGAATTTTATGAAACTTGGTATGTATAATAGTACTAACCCAACTTAGGCTTTAGGACTTTAGGCTATATTAATGTTCCCTGCAACGAATAGGAGTGTCTTTTTTACCCATATACTGTAAATCACATAATAAATCTCCTCCCTGGTAAAGGCATCTCCTTTATATTTCTGCAATCTTGATTGGAATTTCGTCTGAAAATGAAACTTCCATGTTTTTCATTGACAGGATGTCGTATTTATGATCTAGCTCTGCTCCCTCAATATTCTCATCAACGAACGAGGAGCCAAACGACTTGCTCCAGTAATTAGTATTTTATTTAAGTTACTTTCCCACGTGCTCTTGATTTGATTACTTCTTTTGAGAATGTTACCTCACCCCACTAGACTGAATCCCTGATTTAAGTTTCGGATGCTTCTAAAACATGAGCACTCTCTTGCCTGAAAATGCTCCTGCATCCGTCGAATTTTCCAGCTCTTGAAGTACCTTACTTTTCATGAAGTGCTGGATCCAGCAACATCCATCTCTCAAGATTATTCCTTTCTTTTTTTTTGGAAGCTTCTACTCTTATTGTGTATACATTGTACTTAAATCGAGCCCCCTTTTTTGGAAATGTTGGTGTTGTTTTTCTAAATTCCTTCTCAACATACCAAACGGTTCTTTCCTATTTCACAGCATTGTTGTTGGAAGTGAAGAATATTGTTTACATGGAGAAAGAAAAAGACGTTCAATTCCTCACAATTTTTTTTATTTCAGTGGTAAGCGCCTCCGCAGACTATTGTCTCCATCTTCAGAGCTACACTTAAACATAACAACGTGAATAATATCTATACACATTACAACAGGGTCATTAATCATGCTAATATAAATAAATAAAAACACAAAATAAATATCTAAAATAGGTGAATATAAATAAATAAACATAAGTCAAATTTTAAAATAAAATACGGTGGGTGAGAGATCCATTGGAGTATAGCTAAAACATATCTACTGACCTACTCGCATGCGCTCATAGAGAAAAACAGCAAGTGACGGGCTGGTGCGCAGGAGATAAGATCGAGGTCCGGTATCCCCACCATTGCAGACTTATAGCAATCTGGCTTCTTGTTCAAAGAGCGATTACCAATAAGCTTCTTGTTCATCACAATCTTCAGACCTTCCAATGAACTTAGTTTTCTACCCTTCTTGGCCTCGTGCAATACCCCCACTTCATGAGCTGCTTCGCTATGGCCTTCTTGTTCTTGGTGGCAGAAAAAGTCCGTATCTAAGCCATATTCATGTTCTCTCCTTCTAAGGTGTTTTTATTTTTCTTCCTGTTTGGCTGGTGTTCTTTCCTATCACGATTTCGTGACCTAGAAGATCATACGCCATATTTTTCATTTCTTTCCCCAACCTCCAGCAATTTTCCATCGCTGTTACTGTCTTTGTGACTCAATTTTTAGCACTGATTTTCTAGCTAATTTCAGTAAATAATCGTATTCTTTAGAATACCTATAATATCTATGTTGACTATCAAGACACATAGCGGCCTTGACCTCCTTATAACCAAGGCACAGCCAAATCTACAAATCGTGTATCAATGTAAATGGTCAAACTATGTGTGTATTGCTGTTTTAACTAACTCTTAGCTGACTAACATGCTTTTTCTGAACGCCTTTGGATGCTTTACGATTTGTGTGTTACAGGATATGATGTCTCGACTCAATTCTGTATAAATCAAACTACAGAGTAGTGAATGGAGGGGGTTCGCCCAAGTTCCCTTCTTCAACCAAATGGAACTCAGTGCCTCCAGGCTTTCAGAGGGGCAGTATGTAAATGAAGGAAACAGGGAGAACGTGGGTGGCTGCTGGCTCTCAAGGGAAACGTCTTAAGAGTCTGAGATAGAGGTGGCTTGGGTAGCTTTGCTCCCTTTGTCCGTTCCTCTGGATATAACACCCCAATATTATATATTTGCTAACGGATTTTGCTATATTCATATGCCCATCTTTCGCTCATCGATCCAAGGCATTCCGGCCCCTTTCATTTTTAGATTTGGTACTCGCTCTCACATATCACTATTTTTTTTTATAGCATGAACAATTTAACACCCATTCACGTACTCCACACACACATACACACACACACACACCCACACACACCCACCCACACACCCACCCACACACACACACACACACACACACACACACACACACACACACACACACACACACGTACACACACACGCACAATTTGCTCCTTCCCACACACACCCACACAAGAACCGGGATGCATTATTAGCAGTTCTTTTTGCTCGTGAATTTATAACAAGTGTCGCTAATGTTAGTGGTTCATTTGTGTTTTCTACCACATCCCTTTTATCTTTCTTTCTTTGCAATAGTTCAGAATTCCACGGTTCTCGTAAACCGCATTGTTGGTATATGAGAAAACCATGTATAACTTAAGGTGTTTGTCATTTTTGCTAATTAAAATATTTTCATAATTACGTGGGATAATTTTATATAAGGGGCAAACAAATGGATTCCTTGTTACGTCTCGTATGATTTGAACTTAAACGGATTTAGCGTGTCTGTAGTTTGAATTTTCAAATGTAAAACAGTTTTCCGATAAAGTAATCCATGAAACACTCTTTCTAACAGCCGATTTCAAGACTACCTCATTCCTATACAGGTGCTAGTGGAGAGATCAGTGTTCACCGTGTTTCTTGACTCTTACAGCCTGCCATCGATTATCTTGGATGTTGCTGTCTTGTCCCCTTCAATGTTGAGTCTCTCCACTTACGACACAAGCTGTAATTGTCTTGGGGCAAAGTGAGACTCTAGATTTTCCCTGGTTCAGCTTCAACCTTTGTCTCACCCTTCTTGCCGTTTATTCTCTAAAAACTAAAATGAACTGGCTATTGGAGTCTTTTAACAATGAGGCCCATTCAGTACCTGATGGAGAGTGCCATGGAGGCATAGACAGACCTGTATTAGTGCACGTACAGCATTTTATACAACGGCTTAATCCAAGATTCATATATCACTTCACCCTACTTATTTTAATTGTTATGCAGGAATATCGTAGAGTACAGTGTGTTGAAAATTTCTTATAGAGGGAATATTGATTGAATTACTGAGTCATGACCCATAACTCGTTTGTTAAATACTACTTAATAAGTTAGAATATTATGGAATAAGAGGCATTTCTCATGAACTTTTTCGCTCTTATCTCTGTAACCGTATACAGAAAGTAGAAGAAGTTGATGTTATCAGTGGATATAAAATTATTTCAGAATGCCAAACAATTGCATACAGTGTTCCCCAAGGTTCAATATTAGGTCCATAACTATTTTAGCAGTATTCCCTTAAGGGAAATCAGCAATTGAGGTCGTACTCATGGCGATGGCGGTTTTTGAAACATTTCTTCAAACGTCCATCGATCCTACCCAGGAGATGACGAAAATGAGGTCCGTTCAAAATTATATTTATATATATATATATATATATATATATATATATATAAAAAAATACATTTATACTTATATAATACATTAAAAAATTAGGTAAAATTTTAAAAATATATAGTATAAAATTCATAAATTTAAATAATTATATACAAATAAATTAGTTTCATTAAAAATTTTAATAAACTCGAAATATGTACAATTCCTTTAAAACTCTAAAACATACATTATTTTATTTGTTGACACGAAAATTTATTAAAGGAGGACAGGCTTTATAAATGATGAGGAACTTGTCCCACATTATAGGATATTTAAACGTTTTATATAAAAAGACAGATCAAGTTCGTTAATGGCTGAAATCGGACCTGTGGGAGGGGGGGGGGTTTAGAGGGGTGATTTTTGAAAATTCGAAATACCTCCGTTACTATACGTCGGATCGAAAAATTGTATAGAACCAATCTTATTGCAAATTAAATGTCCTATTGGAATATGCATTTATTCTCTATCTTCAATATTAACCGAGATATATGCATTTTTATTAAGTGTATCGGATGAGCTATGGTCGCTTCTATTTGTTCCCGCCGAAAGCTAGTTCGGCCGTTTCTGTAACTGTTTGGCTCTCGTATAGAGATTTCTCTATTTTATAGCTTTACGTGGGAAATCTGCTTAGTTTACGCAGCCCCTGCCTAAAGGACTTTTTAATATATATTAACGACCTCCCAGATAATCTTTTACCAACAAAATGATCTTTATGCTGATTATACCAGTATAAATGTTAAAGGTAAAGACCCAGAAAAATTGAAACAAGATGGGTCTGTTATTGTTAAATCTTTATCTGATTAATGGCTAATAAGCTAGTTATGAAAGTGTCGAAAACAAATAATCTAGATGTTTGTAAACATTTCTTCTATTCTTCTGTTGTGGTCTCTATTAACAATCGAAGCATCTTACCAGTCCCCATGATAAAGTTTATAGGATTGGCTGCGTGACGCCTTGGCTGGTTCAATCATATTAAATAATTGAGTAAGAAGCTAAAAACGCTTAGCATTGGAGGAGCAAAAAGCATTTTGATATTTTAATTGCAAAAGACCGCAATATTAAGTCAAGAAACTTCTGTCGTCCACTTTGTTAAAAGGAGAAGGAGTTAAATGTAATGACTTCCCTCAATGTATATGTACCAAACAATATTGTTTGTGAAACAAAACATGAACTTCTTTTACGAAAATAGCATAACACATAATCATTAAACAAGATAGAAGAATATGCTTCGAGCCCCCAACCACAAACATAAGTATTTCAGGAGAAGCGTATCATTTTCAGAAGTAAAACACTTTAACGCTCTTCCCAAAAGTCTCAAATCTATTAAAACATACTTGTTGTGGCCAGAACATTATGTAAAAATTTATATTTATTAATTAAATAATAATAGTAAGTTATATGTATAAATAATATAAGCGTTTAGTTTATTAAGTAGTGAATGGCGGTAATCGGCAGTAGTCGGGATCGCTCGGCGCGTATCGGCAGCCAGCTGATGACAATTGGCGTGCGTCAAGAGTCTGTTGTTCTAGCGGCCAAGCAAGTGCAGTCTCCAGCACTCTCCAGCGTCCTCCCGTTCCAAGAACGTCTTCATCACGCTCAAGGCTTTTCCACATTTGGGACAAAACATTCTTCTTGGAGCCCAGCAGTTCCAGGACGGTCGTCGGGGAAGAAAAATGGTGGAATGCCATTGAAATAAAGTATCAGGTACCTGATTCATCCTCCGCCTTCGCCCAGACTGTGAGTTTCTTCTTCCTTCTTTGACGTGAATCGATTCCCGCTCAAGGCGATCATCATTCTTTTATTGTTTGTTTGTATTCAATAGTTATTAGAGAGTATACATGTATATAATATTAAGTAATTTTATCTAATTTAAAAAAAAGGAAAATTATTCAAGGTCCAAGACCGTTTAGGAATGTTATTTAATGTATTTTTTTGTTCTTCTTTTAATGAAATAACCTTTATTTCATTCAACTATTCAAATAATCCTTTTTTTTTAATATTTGGAATTAGCAGTTAATTCTTAAATTACCTTTATAACTCAGTTGAGTTTAATTTATTTCATTTATTTATAAGCATATATATTTATAAGCATTTATTTATCATTACTCTTATTTTTTGAAATAAGTACAATATAATTCAATGTTTATGAACAACCCGACATTTTTTTTTATACATATATTTTCTTTTTAATTTTCTACACACCAGCCTATGGTGATACGGATTGGGCTAGGAAAGGATCACTCTGACCCTCTACCCGCCGTCACACTCTTAGTTTAAAAGTAAATTAAAGTACTTCGTGAATGACGGATGTTTTATACGCAAGATGAATAATTTCAAAAATAGTCAATTGTTAAATAAAACTACTAAATATTTGTCATAAATATCGGTTTAAAATAATTTGTGATCAGGTACATTGTCCCTATAAGGTGGGACAAGTTTCTCATCATTTAGAAAGCCTGTCCTCCTTTAATAAAATAATGTATGTTTTAGAGTTGTAAAAGAATTGTACATATTTCGATTTTATTACGATTGTTAAAGAAACTAATTTATTTGTGTATAATTATTTAAAGTGGTGAACTTTAACTATGTATTCTTAGAATTTTACCTAATTTTTTAATGTATTATATAAGTATAAATGTAATTCAAATAATTTGTAAAGATTTAGTTGACATAATATTAGAAAATTGTTTATAGAAAAAAAGTCCGTCACGCATGGGCTGCGTAATCTAAGCAGATTTCCCACGTGAAGTTTTACAATAGAGAAATCTGCCTAACAATAACAGTAGTAGTAACGAATCTCTAAACCTATTTACGAGGGACGAATAGTTACGGAAACGGCCGAACTAGCTCCCGGCGGAAAGTCCCGAATATAGCCGACTCCTGCCGACCACACACACAATACAAATGCAAATATCTCGGTTAATATTCCAGATACAGAATAAATGTACAGATTAATATTTATAGTAATTTTAATTTGCAATAAGATTAATTCTATACATTTTTTCGATCCTACGTATAATAAAGGAGATATTTCGACTTTCAAAAATACCCCTCACTAAACCCCCCTCCTACTGGCCCGATTTCAGCCATTAACGAACTTGATCTTTCTTTTTACATAAAACGATTACATTTCGAATTTGGTAACGATCGAACAAAAATTGCGACCACTAGAGCGTTAACAGACAACTATATATATATATATATATATATAATATATATAATATATATATATATATATATTATATATATATATATATATATAATTTTGAACGGACCTCATTTTCGTCATCTCCTGGGTAGGATCGATGGACATTTAAAGAAGTTTTTCGAAAATCGCGTCATGAGTACGACCTCAATAGCTGATTTCCCATAAGGGAAATCTGCTAAACAAAATTATTTGACGCATCCTATTAATTTATGACTACATTTAATGGAAATAAACACATTTAATTTCATTTGTTTTGAGTTGATTGGTAGCAAAAACAAAAGTCCATCAACAATACAATAAACAATTAAATAAAATATTATAAATAGCAACAATAATGCAGAAATTCATAAACGTAATAAAGTAATTATGCTACGCAATTTATCAAATTTACTTTTTTTATTTATTTAACTGCTCCCCACCCTCAACTTCCTCTTGGAAAAACTCAGATTCAATAGGAAAAAATATTAGCTGCATGATTTGGAATTTATAATATTTCTTAAACCTCAGTTATCCTGTTTATTTTATGAGAACTTATATCTAAACGGTTGCAATTAGGCATTTTGATATGTCAAACCAATAATGTGGAGATGTTGAATTTCGATAATTTTGTACTTAATCCGCCATCGGGCGCACCTCTGAATGAAACCGAATCGGGCGCACCCGGCCGAGTATCTCTAAGAGGCCACCAGTATCTCTCTTGGTAAACTTTTCCTAAACGTATCTGTAGTTACGCCTTTTGAGCAAAAATAAATACAAATTTTGTCCACAGAAATTCGTTCTCTCATTTCAATACTGCACACTTTGCAGTAGTACCTCTGGAATTGTAAGGACCACCAACTCTTGCTTAAGAAAAAAGATATTGAACTTAATAGGTATTATGTTTAACACTCCAATACACGCGCGTCATCTCACAGATGACCAGTTCTGTTTTTTCGCCATAAGTTTGATGGAGGGTGGCGACAGTTCAGTTGAACTCATCAGAGATCAGTTGATTATGCGAGTGCAGCTCAGCAATTTGCCACGCACCATGATCTCACGTCTTCGAGAACTCCTTCCCAATGATCATACCACCACGAGCTTCAAGCAACTCAGCAGCTACTGATGCTGGTGGACGCCAGCGCTGCGGATTTTGCTTGGAACGATACACGAAATATTCTTGCAAGGAATGTGGCCAATATTTATGTCTGCAACACTGTGCCATTTCTTGTGCTGATGGATGTAACGTGGGTGTGGGTAATGAAAGTGATTCAGAGTGAAATTTAATTTGTTAAAAGCAAAGGTTCTTGGTTTAAAAGCAATTCTTGGTTTTTTTAGTATTTTTTTTATTGGTCATTTCCATTTGTTTGAGTAACTTTCCAAGTTCTAGAAATGAGGCTCAATTGTCAATGTGTTCATACATTTTACATTATTATTATGTTCTCTGAAACTATCTTACAAGACTGATAAGAGTTGTGTTCCTAGGTTTACTAGTTGATTTACCTTTTGCAAGCCAGTAATAAGGAATAAAATTGAAACTAAGGTACCGTGGCAACTGTGTTACAAAAATTTAACATTTTTGAAGATTTATATAATTTTTTTCAAATACAAATTTATGAACATTTATGAACTTTTTCATTTATCTATGCACCATTATTCCTGCAAAATTGCGAAAAAAACAATTATATTATTCACTTTTGACAATTAAGTGAACAGTCATCTGACAGATGACACGTGTGTATTTATGTCTCACTGAGGGGCGCGTGCATTGGAGTGTTAAAGGAAATAAACAAAAGTCCATCACGCAGGGGCTGCGAAAACTAAGCAGAGTACTGGTGATTGAGGCTAGGTACTTGTGATCTCATCTCACCAAATATTACCTGTTTCTATAAATAAAAAAAAACTATGAGTAGTAGTCGAGGTAATGGGGGAGTTTATTAAAGGCTGAAAACAAGAGTGTACGAATAACTCACTTAGTACTTGAGTT